>RCUC01001220.1:0-76662 GCA_003697995.1 Taxidea taxus jeffersonii | reverse complement strand
GCTCAGCGGGAGGCTTACTTCTCCCTCTCCCACTCCCCCTGCTCGTGTTCCTTCTCTTGCTGTGTCTCTGTCAAAGAAATAAATAAAATCTTAAAAAAAAAAAGTCAAGACTTTAAGAGCTTCCTAAGTTTAAGTGGGATATATCTATTGATATTTACCTTATTAGAAATTACAACAAAAATTTTCTCTTCAGTTTTTAAGTAATCTCTATCCCCACTGTGGGGCTTAAACTCATGACCCCCTGGGCAAGAGTCCCATGCTCTTCTGACTGAGCCAGCCAGGCACCCACAACAGGAAATTTTGAAACAAGTATTTACAGTCAATTTAAAATAACAATGAGCCTATTATATATTAGTACAAATGTTTTATGAAAAATATTTTTTCAGGACATATAAGCATTAGGAAAAGAGTAGGATAATTTTAGTTTTGTAAATCTATTTCATGTCTGGCTTAACAGAAGACAGTGACTTCTCATATGTCCTTCTGTATTCCTTGTTATTTTTTAGTTGGAAGTATAAAAAGACAATCTTGCCTCAAACAGATACATTGTCGGGAATAGGAGGGTTAACTGATAACCTTTCACTTAATTGTGTATTTTCTTCTTTGATACTACACCCAAACTGAAGATTAGTTGCAATATGGAATCTGAAACCACATCAATCAGCTTTTGGTACTTTCTATTCAAAATTAATCAGTCTACTATGAATAAATCTTTTTACCATGATTTTGCAATACTGTGCATTTAGGCATTTGTAAAATTCTGATTCAGTAAGTTATGCATTTTTCTACATGTTGGTTACATTATCACAAAAATCATACTGTTAGTATCACCACTGATTTTTTTTTAAAGATTTTATTTATTTATCTGACAGAGATCACAGGCAGAGAAGCAGGCAGGCAGAGAGGAGGAAGCAGGCTCCCTGCTGAGCAGAGAGCCCGATTGGGGTCTTGATCCCAGGACCTTGGGGTCATGACCTGAGCCGAAGGCAGAGGCTTTAACTCACTGAGACACCCAGGTGCCCCTCACCACTGATCTTATCAGAAAAGTTTTTATGGGGCGCCTGGGTGGCTCAGTAGGTAAGGGGCTACCTTTGGTTCAGGTCATGACCCCAGGGTCTTGGGATCGAGCCCTGCATCAGGCTCCCTGCTCAGGGGGAAGCCTACTTCTCCCTCTCCCTCTGCCTGCTGTTCCTCTACTTGTGTTCTCTAGCTCTCTGTCAAATAAATAAATAAAATATTTTAAAAAAAATAAAGAAAAGTTTTTATATATTGAGAAAGTGTCAAATTCAAGGTAGTGTTTATAAGATTTCGAAATTTGCTTAAAAGCTTGAATTTTATCATTGACAACAAATATTGTTAGCTGTTTTGCATCAAATAAAAGATTCAGTTCATTCACTTTCAAGAAAATGTCTCCCAAGTACCCAAATCTGAACAACCGGTCTATCTGTCAACCAGTCTTTTATTAAAAAAGCAGCTGAGTTTATAACCAACTACACAGGTACCTTTCCCAAGACACAAGACAACCTCATACTTAGGTATACAGCAGGAGTACGTTATGGATTCTCGCTGTATATGTAAAAAGACTATGCACTTTAGAGTCAAGATAATTACTAATTTTTCCTATTTCATCATTCTTATAAGATACTGGCTTTTTTTTCTCCTGAAGGTAAATGGCAGTGAAGAATATAATGGCTACTGTCCTTATCTGCACCAAGACACTAGCAGTTTTAGCTATCATTTCTTAAATATCATCAGTTCCACTGTCAACAGAGTGACAAAGGCAAATAATGTGCCTTGGTATCACAATGAAAGTAGCTTGACCCTGCAGACTCATTGAAAAGGTATCAAAGACCCACGGGAGTCTGTGTGGTAAAACACTTACTTGCTTTTCCAAAGATACCACAGAAAGTTTATTAGAAATACGAGTTCCTCTAGTGCATTTAAAGAGTAATTTTATTTGCAAATAGTTCTATCATCACAAAACTTCTCAGGGAGATCTAACGCATAAAGCAAAACTTATTTATAGCCATGTATAACATCCTTACTTTGCATCCACATTATTTAAGGTTTGCTATATGTGAATGTATAAATGCATAAATTTAATGTTTATCAAACGCTACAGAAATATGGGTTATAAAGCATTACAGCTGGGTGACATTCTTCAAATTGCTTCCTTCTGCCACTTAGCTAATGTCTAAATAACTAAACTGTCCTGATCATATTTACAAGCAAAAATGGAAACTTCAAGGTGTTAAATCCATGAGGACAAATACAAAGCACTAATGAACAAAAAGACAATTTCAAATTAACTTTAAATTTTAAATCATTTTTTCATTTCATGAAAAATCATCATTTCAAAATACCTTTAAATCATTACCTTTTTGAGTTCCCAAAGACTTGTATTTTCAGCTCCACAGAACAAAGGATTTCTACTGAATGGATCGTATGTGCTTAACTGTTTGCCACCTAAGAACAAAAAAAAAATACCACTTCTTAAATGCTTTATTCCTAGCCCAAGAGTTCACTAAAACCACCATCATTAATGTTGTAACCAATAACTATAACATATACATATGTAACAGAATTGTAATTTTCAACATTTTTAGGCATCCTACCTAAACATTCCAAGCCCCAACAAGAATTAGATATGGTACTGAGGATAGCATTTGCTATTGAATAAACCAGGTAACAAAAGGTGTCCAAATCTGGGTCAATTAGGTTGTGAGGGTTAAAATAGCAATGAGCCTGAAGATTAAAATAGGTCTAAATTATTTTGCAACTTTAAATGCACTGAATATTTATTATTAAATTATGTCCAGGAATAACTCTCACTTGGAACAAGTTTTATGTTATCTTCGAAGAATTTTCAGAATACATTATAATGGGGCACCTGGGTGGCTCAGTTGGTTAAGCAGCTGCCTTCAGCTAAGGTCATGATCCCAGAATCCCGGGATCGAGTCCCACATCGGGCTCCCAGCTCCACGGGGAGTCTGCTTCTCCCTCTGACCTTCTAGCCTCTCATGTTCTCTCTCACTCTCTCTCTCTCAAATAAATAAATAAATAACTCTTAAAAAAAAGAAAAAGAAAGCTTTACCTTAAAAAAAAAAAAAAAGAATACATTATAACAAACTGTCTACTTCACAGCGCATGTGTTCATCATCCTTTAAAGGATTATTCTCAGTTTAGTCTTCAGGTAAATTGATGGAATTTTCCTGGATGCTACCATACTTCTCTTTTATACTTCACAGGAAAACTAAGTTTGGGGAGATGAAATAAGTTGACCAAGAGTTCCACAATAAGTTCGAAGAAATGGATCTGGCACATTTCTTGATCCCCAAGGTTTAGTGTGCTTTTCTTTACAGCTCAAATGAAGAGGCTGCATTTCCAAACGGTATCTGCTTTAATTTCTAAGATCAAAATTACTTTAAAACATGCAACGTGTTAATAAGTAGACGAGTAACTCACTATATTAAAAATTTACTTCTAAGTTCCTGAACACATCTGGTTATAAAAGCTCTACTTAAAAAAAAAAGAAATTCTAAAATGGTATAATGTTAATTTCTATTAAGATCAAAGGGAGGGCCCTGGCTGGGGGCCATCAGTAGAGAATATAAATTTTGATCTTCAGCTTGAGTTCAAGCCCCACACTAGGTGCAGATTACTAAAAACAAACCTAAATCTTAGAAAAAAAAAAAGACCAAAGGAGAATATAATTCCTGTTTAAAAGTTTGAAAGAACTCAAAAGATTTAAGAAACTCACCTTTCAAATTATCAAAGTGCACCCAAGAAGCAGACTCTGATTTTGTTGTTTCCATAGCACTGTCTGATACAGTTCCTTCTGACTCAGCTTTTTTTACTGTATCTGTTTCTTTATCTGCATCGGTGAATTTTTCTATGTCTTCATCATCTTCTATGTCAATAAAATTCTCTTCATCAGACTCCTAAAACAATGGTTTAATAAATCTGCATTAATCAACTGGAAGTCTGTATTCAGTTATATGAGGCAGTTTTGAAGAAGACCCACTTGTTGCTATAATGGTGAAACATGAAAATTCCATCAATCGAATTTATGACACACCATCTTCTTTTTTCTAAATTAAGAGAACTGAGTTTTGAGCCACAATTCCCTGAGACTCTGGCACTTTTTTATATGAAAACATTCAGCCCCCAAATTTCTGATGTATTATATAAATAAACCAATGAAGTAGGTGCTACTATGTCCATTTCACAACTGAGGAAACAGGTTTAAGAGATTCACTAGCTGTGTAACTGTAACTACCTCATACAATTATAGTGTAGTACAGTGTACTATGAGTAAAGGGGTCAAGCAACATGCCCACCTAGTAAAACTGTACACCTGGGGGACGCCTGGGTGGCTAAGTTGGTTGAGCAGCTGCCTTCGGCTCGGGTCATGATCCCAGCGTCCTGGGATCGAGTCCCACATCTGGCTCCTTGCTCGGCAGGGAGCCTGCTTCTCCCTCTGCCTCTGCCTGCCTCTCTGTCTGCCTGTGCTCATGCGCTCTCTCTCTCTAACAAATAAATAAATAAACTCTTTAAAAAAAAAACAAACCAACAACTGTACACCTGGGACTGAAATTCAGGTCTGTCCAACTCCAGGACACACACATGTTCATGCTCCAGAGAACTAAGTGAATTACTGTCATTGAAGCAAAGAAGAAAAATACCAATGTATTTCAGAACCCACTCGATTTAAAAAGCAGTTGTAAGATATACCGGATGATCGTCTAGCTGACTTCTTAAACCTGGTTTTGCTTTAAGGATCTCAGACACAAGGTATAAAGCTCCACATATGAATGGTGGCATCTGTTCACAAGTAACTTGAAGTAACCTCTTCACAAAAGCCTTCACCCTGCGCAATACGATGTCAGCTTTCAGAGATTTGTAGACAAGATTAAGAAACATGGCTTGTTTAGAACACATCATCAATCCTGGATCCAACATCTTCCTGTAAAACAAAAACAAGATCAAATGTTTATGCATAAAATATCTCCAGTAGTAGTATCTCTAGTAGTAATAGTATCTTTAGTAGTAGTAGAGGCAACTGCTAACCTCATCTTAGGAATAATCTTCCTGTTTATTTTTAGATCAAGAGACCTAAGATGTAAAATGGAAGTCAATGACCAAAACAGACAGAAAGATGATCTTGGGGGAGAGTGGGAATATCACAGGAGAAAGACATTTTTTGGTGGTTTCTTTTCTCTTTTTCAGGAGTTTTCTATTCTCCAGCATAATTTTTATACAGATCTAGAACCTCACACGAAAGGCTAATCCAAAACCAAATAATGAAAACTGACCTATGAAAGCAGTGGAATGGACCAGAGTTCTTACCCTGTAGCTGGGGGACCAAAGGCTTCCACATAATTCTAATGAACACACATGTAGAGAATTGAACATAATTTTTAAAATTTCTCTTTATCAAGTTGTTGAATCCTAGAGATGCTCCAACTGCTTTTGCCCTCTAGACATTAGGATATCCAGAAATACCACAATCTTCAGTATATGCTCATGTGCAATACTACTTCTTATTCTAAGCACTTCTATTAACATTTTCCTATTAATACTAGAAATGGAAATATGTGACCCTGTGAACCATTTTCATATGGCTCTGCAGACTCACTCTCCTCCATTTGTTAGTTCCATAACTCTGGTGATACTGACATATCATCTTATATTATTCAATATTTGATATTCAATTTTCTGTCTTCACATTTAAAATTTTCAACATTTTCATCCATTTTGCAACTCATTTTTAAAACATTTGAGAATTTAGATAGGTGTGTCCCCACCATTTGACAGAGAACACATTCTTGAAATTTTTGATAAATCACATTTTTGTAAACCAAATCATGTTTCCTTTATCTTTCAAATAATATTACAGAAATTTTGTTTAAATGATTTTTAGTAAAACCAAAAGAAATACTATACGAAGGCTTAGAAGTCATTTGAGGAAATCCATCTGTGAGAGCTCTTGGCAAGCAATAATTTAAAGAACTTAAGAATATACTCCTCAGATAGACTGCTGTGTTAAACACTGATTCCAAACATTGTCTAAAAAGTGCTTATGACCATCAAAAAATTATTAAACAAACAAACAAAAAACCCCCAAACCCTAAGATCCCCAAACCTCTAAATTTTCAGCTCTGGAACTCTTTCCAAACTAAAGTAGCCACTACTTAAGAAAACTGTACTCTTAAGAGTTATGGAAAGGACTCTTAGGAAAATTTTCTTTTTAATGTTCCAGTGCAATCAGCACCATGAGACATCATGAACTCCCAAAGCCCGCAGACCCGCATTTGCTGCCTAACTTGGCCTTGTCATGTCTGTCTGATTTTGCACAAATTACTGTACCTCACAGACTGGAGAAGTGTTAACAGGAATAAACTTAAGCAATTCATCTGAGTAATAATAATAACAGCAGCAGCCAACACCTGTAGAGCACTTACATGGGTTAACATACACATGAACTCAGTAAAGTCCCAGTTTTGTCATTTTTTAGCTAGGGAACCTTGGGAAGTTTTGTAATTGTAACAATAACCCTACAGGATAGGTGCACTCCCCTTCATTTTATAGACAAACCGGGTCACAGTAAAATGGGATTAATCATGTTTACCATTTTAAAGAGGATTAAGTAATTTGTCCAAAGTTACAAAGCAAACTAATGGCTAGGACTCAAATCCAGGAACCATGGCTTAAGTTCAAGATATCAGTACATTATATTTGTCATATGTTATGTAAAATTATTAAAATGAGTAAGAAAGGAATGTAAGCTTATTGGCATACTTATATAGTTCCAAAGTGTTTACCTGCTGTTCAAAATATCACCCCTCAATAGGTATGTGTCAGGACAACTACAAAATTCAGTGAACAAAATCTTAATAATTAAAAAAATTCCAAAAATGCAACTCTAACCCTAAGAAACTTTGTTTGCCACCTGTCTTCCTCAAAATGAATGTAAGCACCTCTAGGTGTGGGAATTTTGTTCAGTGCTACATGCAGAGCACCTGGAAGTGTCCAGCATATAGATGGCACCCAAAAAATTGCTGCTGAATGAATTACTAAATGGCTGTGTGAAGTTCAGAGGGAAGAAATATAGGACTGAGGATGTGAGTGAGGGGGAAGAGAGTGAAGGAAACTTCAATTATATCTGCAGTTCTAGTTTTTTAATATTTGAAAGATTTAAAACGTGCAGCAGAATGTTGAAGTGAAGTATTAGGTGGCAGGATACAGATGCTTTTTTGGGGGAGGGTATTTTTCTGTATTTTAACAAGTTCTCAAAACAAAAAATAAAATAATGTATGTATGCTGGGGCGCCTGGATGGCTCAGTGGGTTAAAGCCTCTGCCTTTGGCTCAGGTCACGATCCCAGGTTCCTGGGATGGAGCCCCACATTGGGCTCTCTGCTCAGCAGGGAGCCTGCGTCCCCCTCTCTCTCTGCCTACTTGTGATCTGTCTGTCAAATAAATAAATAAAATCTTAAAAAAAAAATGTATGTAAAAATGTAACATAGTTTTCCAACAGGAAAACAAAGATTAGTGACTTACTCAAAGTTGGTGATTAGCAAGTTGCTGAGGGGGGCCTAAAATCCAGTTTTCTAAATTTCTTGCCCCACAGAGGGGCACAATAGGTGCTGTGTATTAAATCACATTATTATTAAATCATGTTATTCCTCATAGTCACCTATTGAAGTGGTATGTACTTACCTATATAATGCTGCATAGTATCGATTTGATATCGTCTGCTGAGAATTCATTACTTGGAAAAGCAACATTAAAGCTTGTACACTGGTATTAAAATTCACAACATGCAACACTTTAAAGAGTGTATCGACCTGCTCCCTCACTTTGTCATCACCAGTCTGGGCATAAGGATATGCTCTATTTACTCCTGTTAAAAGGGCACTAAGCATTTTTGATTCAATATCTTTTTTCTTGATACAAGTCCGAAAAAAACAAAAATAAAGAGTAATTAACTTATTAGCTAATTCACTTTCTTCATGGGAAAGGACCATTTGATTTAAAAAGCAAATTGCATAATATTGCGCTTTGGAGCTGATATTTGAGCGAAAGAGCAGCCTTTCTACTTCGCCACATACAACTCCTTTCATATTGGGATGCTTACAAAGCAATGTCTCTAACAGATGGGAGGCTTTCGTGGCTATTCTGTTCTGAGGATCTCCCAGTTTATTTACCACCTGCACAAGAAGAGCCTTTTCTTCCTCAGGTTTATTACAAAGAAGCTCATGAGCTACAACAAGAGCTCGAGTTTTAGTGGCTACTAATGAATCATGACTTAAAGTTTCTAAGACCTGCACGAATTCAGCCACCAGGTGTTTCAGCTGGTGTTCAAAATACCATAATATTAGCCTTCTATCTCTTGAGTCCCTGTTGCCACTGGCCAACTGTTCTAGTTTGTTGAAGGGATGCTGGCTGAAAATCCGTAGCTTCCGGCTGTCTGGCAAAAGGTCTGTAATGAGTAATTCTTTGAAAGTATCCAAAGCCATGAGGCACTGCTGTTTGCTACCCTTCTTTTTCACAAGGTTCACAAGAGTTTCTACAAATTGGAGTGTGTGAATAGCATCATCCTGAATAAGAAGAATCATGGCTGCCATCCTGTCCCCCAGTGTCCCCGATGACACAATTGTCTTCATCCAGGTAGAAGAAGCTCCCTTCTGGTTATTTGTCTTATTTTTGAATAAGTTGATTTCATGCTCATACAGTTTCTGAGCCAAGGTTTTGTACTTAGACACAACATCCTGAGGCTGGGGTTCCAAAGAATATTCATTGCTGTACTCTAGATCATACCATTTGCCTCCAGGTTTGAATAACAATGTCTGTCTCTCAAAAAATTCGAAGATATCCTGTTGTTTATCTTTCTTAACTTTTGGGGTGACACTGTTGTTCTCATCAGAATGTTTTTCTGGCTTCTTCTTATTTTTCACCTTACTGAGTGATGTCCTTTCACTTTGTGCTGCATTTTGCTTTTTATTATCTACTTTAGATACTCTTGCTTCTTTTTTGCTGGCATTTTCTTTTTTAGCTGGTTCATCTTCTTCAACCAAGAAAGCTTTTGCATACTTGGCCAAACTAAGATTTTGGATAAATGCTTTCAGTTCACCTTGCTGAAGGTCATCAATTGCTCCTTTTTTGCCTCCATCCACCACTTCCTCATTTTCATCCAAAGTAGCCAGCATAAGGTAATCTTGCTGCATTAAAACATAAGAAAGTTGAAAAATAAGTTATAAATCCAAAGTTTAGAAAAACTTCAAAAGTTAATTTGAAATCTGTATCTTTATTATTTTTTTTAAAGACTTTATTTGACAGAGAGATCACAAGTAGGCAGAGAGGCAGGCAAGAGGGGGAGGGGGAAGCAGGCCCCCTGCTGAGCAGAGTCTCCCTGATGGGATGTGGGGCTCTAACCCAGGAATCTGAGATCGTGACCTGAGCAGAAGGCAGAGGCTTAACCCACTGAGCCACCCAGGCACCCTGAAATCTGCATCTTTAAAATCAATTAAATTCAATTACCATGATACTGCCTGGGCTCCCACCCAACAACGAATTCTTGATGAATCAAGAATTTACATGTGAAAAAAAAAAGCTAAATAGGAGAATGCACACCATAATTAAAATAATTTCAGAATAAAGAAAACCTTTCCAAATGACATAAAATGCAGGCCCTTAAAGGTAATGATGGGTAAAACTGTCATTCTCTCAGACAAAAAAAAATACAAAAGTCAAAAGACAAATAATAAATTGGAAAAAAAATACTGGTAGTTGTCTCTGATGTCAGTTGACATCAGAGTGATTGGGCTTAATATTTAATGTGAAAGTTCCTACACATCAGTTAAGGAAGTGATAACTGAAAGATCTCCAAAGTATATAAACAAAAGGTTCATAAGGGAAAAGTGATTTTTTAAAAATATGAAAAGATGCTCAACTTCACTGACATTAAAAAAATCCAAATTAAAACCACGATGATGCATCCATTTTCTAATCTGTCAGATGAAAAAGATAAAACTGACAGGTGGTGTTGGGGAGACGGTGGGAGGAAGAGGCACTTTCCTACGTGGCTGATGAAAACGTAAACTAGCACAACCTCTATGGAGGGCAATTTGTTACCTTCAAATCAAAATACAAGACATCCTTTGATCGAGCAGTTCCATTTCTATCAATTTAGATTATATATATATTCACAAATATGGGAAAAGATCTATTTTTAAGGTCATTTACTGCAGCATTAAAATAGCAAAAGACTGACAACCTAAACATCCACAATAAATGGCTGGTTAGATTAAAACAATGATTTATGCAGGCATAAAACGAATGACACAACTTTATATAATGTTATAGAAGAATCTTTACGAGAGCAAGAAAAAATACACACAAAATATTATACAGTATAGTACCTTTTGTGTAAAAAATAACATACATGTGTGTCTGGAAGATATAAAAGTCACAAAAATACTTGCTTTGGCTAATTGCATGGCTAGAGATAAAGTGGGAAAGAAGAATTTTCATCAAAAGTGAAAGAACTTTTTTAAAAGAACTTTCTTGTAGTATGTGAAATATCACCTATTCAAAAAGTAAATACAACACAAGTACAGGGCAAACTGAATCTGCCCCTGTAAATTGCATTTCTCCTGCCCCTACCGCTCTCCCCACCCACAGTCTCAAAACACTTGCTAAAAAAGTAAGCTAAATCCCATCACGGACTTGCTCCAGATCGTCTAAGATTTTGCATCAAACTCAGAGGAAGGCCTATATTTTACCTCTGACTTCATTTATGACTTTCCCCTTACCTCACTCTGCCTCACCTACACTGACTTTTTTTAAGATTTTTATTTATTTACTTATTAGAGAGAGAGAGAGAGAGCTCGGGCAGACAGAGTGGTAGGCAGAGGCAGTGGGAGAAGCAGGCTCCCCGCCGAGGAAGGAGCCCGATGTGGATGTGGGACTCGATCCCAGGACGCTGGGATCATGACCTGAGCCGAAGGCAGCCGCTTAACCAACTGAGCCACCCAGGTGTCCCCTACACTGACATTTTTGTTGCTCACTGAACAGCATGGCTCACTCACTCCTTTCTTTCCTACAGTTTTCTTCCTAGACATCTCAATGATGATTTCCCCGATAACCTCATTTAAAACTGTTACGTCCTTCCCACTGATTATCTTGTTTTCTTCTCCGTGGCACCACTCAGCATCTGATATACAATATTCGAAAGTCTGATTACTGATTGTTTCCCTTACTTAGAACGTAAATTCAAAAAGAGCAGAGGGCTTCTAGAGCGTAAACATGTACGTGTACTGCGTGAGAACATAAGATTCCAACAACACTGGCATTCAGAACACTGATGCCACGACGTCAGGACCCCGAAAGGTCAGTCTTCGCCGACCTGATGGAGTGCCAGTTATAAATCAGTAAAATGAAAGGGTCCTAACAAAGGCCACACCATAAAAACGTTCAATTCCCAAGGACTCTTCCCTTGTGAAAAGCAGTTGAAAGGAAGAGCGGGAAGCGCCAGCGCACACTTCGAAGCTGGGATCTGGGTGCAGGACGTTCTCCCACGTTCCCGTTCAGCGGCTGCGGGGCCGCTAATAAGACCACTCCTCGCGCATCTGTCCCCTTGTCCGCGAGTCCGAGGCCATTACCTTGGTGCCTCCGAGCCGTAATACTTCCTCCAGAGAGAACCCATTCTCGGCTTCATCGTGATCCTCCTCGCTGTCCTCGTCCGGATCTTCTACCGCCTCCTCTCCGCGCCAGGGCCGCTTGGCGTGGAACTCCAAAGGTTTCTTGGAGGCCGCCATTACCAGCAAAGCACGCGCAGACGGCCCACAGTCTCCTTCCGCTTGGCGGAGTGACGTACTTCTGGCAGGGGCGTGTCCTCCCCCGGAAATGGCATCACCACCCCATCCCGCCCCCGGGCAGCGTCGTGCGAGGTGCGGCATGAACCTTCTTGCTAGGAGCGGCGGCCTGGGGCCGCTGTGCGCGGCTGCTCGCGCGGGTAAGCGTTCGCCACCGCGGAGCTCAGCTTATGGGGGGAAGCGCCTGGGGCGCCTTCCTCAGTTGGGGGCCGCTTGAGATGCTCTGAGCGGCAGCCGAGTCCAGCCTCAGACCTAGAGCGCCTGTGTGGCCGTGGCACTGCGCGTGCTTGCCGGCGCCTCCTAGGCGTGCGGCGGTCGGGCCTGGAGTCGGCTTTCCGTGCTTGGGGCGAGCTTAAGAGTCCGCGCAGCAGCTTCGAAAGCGCTCAGGCTGCTTGCACTTGCAAATACTAAGATGTTTTCGTGGTCCCGTTTACTTGTTTTTCGTAGTCCTCCCCTGTCTCTGGAGAGGGAAATACTTCAGCTCCGGGAGAGAGCCGGCAGAAAACCAGGTGACACCAATGCTGCGGCACCTTATATACAAAATCAAGGCAACTGGCCCCATCACTGTGGCCGAGTACATGAAGGAGGTCTTGACCAACCCTGCCAAGGTACGGGTCCGGGAGCCCGAGGACCGGGTCGCTCCAGCGGCTTCGCGAGGTGTGAGCCAGGAGGGCTGTGCGCCGAGATGCCCGAGGGTCCTCCGCGCAAGCGGTAGTGGTGCCTTCTCCAGGGGAAGAGCCATCCCCCGAAGACTTGGAGATAGAGAAATTAATGTCAGCGGGTTGGGTAGGCATCGATCAGTTCTGGGGCAGTGCCACGAAGGATGGAGAATAGATCCAAAGCTGTTCAGGAGGCAGTGTAACCGATTGAATTTAGGAAATGAGGGTCGGGATGTCTTTCCTATCGAGGCTGATGGTAGACGATAGTATCATTTCTCTGGGAAGGGGAATGCAGGAGGAGGAAGAGCAGCAGCTGCTTTAAGAGGGAGGGAAAGGACAGAATTCAGTCCGAAGTAGGAATCTGAAGTGCAGATGGAACTCAGATGGAAATCTCCAGTAGGCATCTGGAAATAGGAGTTTAGTACCTGGAAAGGTGACTGTGTTGGGATCGCATCAGCAGGCAATGGAAACATATTCTGGGTTTTCTTTTTGGGAATGGAAAGTCCAGGTCTCTACGGTTTTAGGATTAAGCACTGCCCTTGTTCTGTGTCCTGGATTTCCTTGTCTGCTCTGCAGAGCCACTTGGTGAAAGCCTGTCGTCCTTTTATTTTAAAATGTTTTACCTTTTGCTGGGTCAAAATAGGAAACCCATGGAATTTTGGGGTTTGGCCTGTTGTTGTTGGATGTGTTGTCCGGAGGTTTAATAAAGGGGGATCCTTTCATACCCCAATTCAGTGCTACCACATATCATCAAAAGTTCACCCCGGGAGAAACTTTAGAACAAACATCTCTGTGTTAGAGTGAAGGGCCACTTATCGTTTATTCATTTATTGAGGCTCCAAAGTACCAGACACTATCTCAGGCACTGGGAATACTGCAGTGGACAGTGGAGCACAGCACTTATGTTCTAGTGAGGACATGAGCTACAAACAAGGAAACGGGCGCCTGGGTGGCTCAGTAGGTTGGACATCTACTTTTGGCTCAGGTCATGATCCCAGAGTCCTGGAATCAAGCCCAGCATCTTGCTCCTGGCTCAGCGGGGAGCCTGTTTCTCCCTCTCCGATTTCCCGTGCTAGTGCTCTCTCTCTCTAATAAGTAAATAAAATCTTTAAAAACCAGGAAACAAACAAGATAATTATAGATTACTGTAAGTGCTTCTGAAGGAAAGGAAAAAAGAGGTTGGTGGGATTGAAAATAAGGAGTGTAATGGGAGTAGGAGTTGGAAAAGTTCTCTAGGTAGGTTAGTAGCCAGCAAATGCCAGATGGCTGAGCCAAGGTTTGAAGGATGGGGTTCAGCCAGCCTGGCAAAGAACTGGGAGTGAGTTCCCAGTAGCAGAAGGGGAAGTACAGTTTTTGAGCTGGGAAATGTGTTGGCCCATACAGAGAAGAGCAAGGCACCAGTATGGCTGGCGGGTGGTCACTGGGGTTGGCAGGTTAATGGTGAAGAGAATAGTATGAGAAGAGTTCGGAGAGGAGCCAGTTCATTCAAGGCTTTCTTGGAATTTAGCTTTTTGTGTTAGTGTAAGGGGAAACTATCAGGGGGTACATTTTATGCATCTTGGTGATGCCATCCAGGTGGAGACAGTAAGGGAGCATTTGGCTGCAAGGGTGTGGAATTCTTGAGAAAGATTGGATATACATATATAAATTTGTTCATCATCTGTATATAGATGGTGTTTAAATTCAAGGACTTAGGGAAAGTCTATTTTAGAGAACAGGTTACCCAGGATTAAGCTTGAGGTAACTCTTGAATTTAGAGTAGAGGCTTTTTTCCTTTTTAAAATCAGCTTTAATTTCTATTTTATTAAAAAAATTTTGACCTTTTTTCCTTAAAGATTCCATTTATTTATTTGAAGAGAGAGTGAACACAAGCAGGGAGAGCGGCAGGCAGAGGGAAAGGGAGAAGCAGACCAGCTGAGCAGGGAGCTGGATGTGGGCTTGATCTCAGGACCCTGGGATTCAAAGGCAGACGCTTAAACCGACTGAGCCACCCATGTGCCCCTTTTTAACCTTTAAAAAAAAAAAATTGAGGTATGGTTGATACGATGTCACATTAGTTTCAGGTGTACAACATAGTGATTTTTTTTTTTTTAAGATTTTATTTATTTATTTGACAGAGATCACAAGTAGGCAGAGAGGCAGGCAGAGAGAGAGGAGAAGCAGGCTCCCCGCTGAGCAGGGAGCCCGATGCAGGGCTCCATCCCAGGACGCTGAGATCATGACCTGAGCTGAAGGCAGAGGCTCAACCCACTGATCCACCCAGGCGCCCTCAACATAGTGATTTTTGACAACTGTACCTTATGCTAAACTCATCACAACTGTAGCTGCCATTGGAGAGTAGAGGTTCTTAACCTAGGGATCCTTGAACAGAAACCAGGGGGGCTGTGAAGTTATATGAGAATAAAAATTACACCTTTATTGGCATTAACTTTTTCCCACCATTTTTACTGAGAAAGAATTGACATGTATCACTATATAAGTTTAAGGGATATAGCATGATGGCTTGATTTGCATGTAACGAAGGTTGAGTTTTTTTTAAACTTTTTTTTTTTAAAGATTTATTTTTTTAACAGAAAATGAGAGAGAGAAAGAAAGCAAGCAGGGGTAGCTGCAGCGGGAGAGGGAGAAGCAGGGAGACTGACATGGGGCTTGATCCCAGGACTCTGGGATCATCACCTGAGCCTTACCTGAACCAAAGGCAGACTTCTTAACCCAATAACCTGGTGATTACCACACTGGGTCAGTTAACATCCATCTTTTCATATAGGCACAATAAAAAGAAAAAAAGGGAGGGGAATTTTCTTGTGATGAGAACTCCTCAGATTTACTTGAATTTTTCTGTGTATCATACAGCCATGTTAGCTGTAGTCATCGTGTTGTAATGCACATCTATTTAAGTTATTATCTAACTGGAAGTTTGTACCTTTTGCTGACTTCTTCCAATTCTTCCTCCCCCTACACTCTGCCTCTGGTAATAAAAAGTCTGATCTCTTTTTCTATGAGTTTTGTGTTTTTTAAATTTATTTTTATTTTATTTTTAAAAAGATTTTATTTATTCATTTGAGAGAGAGCATTCGAGCATGAGCAGGGGGAGGGGCAGAGGGAGAAGCAGACTCTTCCCAGAGCAGGGAGCTCAATGCAGGCAGGTTTCCAGGACCCTGGGATCATGATCTGTATTGAAGGCAGACACTGAACCACTTGAACCACCCAGGGGTCCCAAGGTTTTGGTTTTTGTTTTTTTAAGATCCTATGTCTAAGTGAATCCTGTATTATTTGTCTTTTTCTGATTTCACTTAGCATAATGCCTTAAAGGTTCATCCATGTTATCACAAATGGCAGGTTTTCTTTTTTTAATGCCTGAATAACATTCCATTGTGTGTGTGTATATATATATACCACAAGTTTTTTTCTCATTTAAAAAAATTATTGAAACACAGTTGACCAACAATGTTACATTAGTTTCAGGTGTGCAACATGGTGATTTGACAATTCCGTACATTACTCACTGCTCTTCATCTGACACCATACAATGTTATTATAATATTATTGACTGTGTTTTCTATGCTTTTCTGTGTACTTTTCATCTCTGTGACTTATTTATTTTGTAATTGGAAGTTTGTTCTTAAAGTCCCCTTCACCTATTTTGCCCATCCACCCACCCATCCACTTTCCCTTTGGCAGCTACAAGTTATTCTCTGTATTTAATAAGAGTCTGGGGGTTTTGTTTGTTTGTTTTGTTTTTTCAGATTCCACATGTAAGTGAAATCGTATGGTATTTGTTTTTTTTCCATCTGACTTATTTCACTTAGCGTAATACCCATTAGGTCCATCCATGTTGTCATAAATGGTAAGATTTTATGAGTAATATTCTACTGTGTATATATGTGTGTATACATATATATATATATGTATATACACACACCATATTTTTTTTATACCACATCTTTATCCATCTGTATATTGATGGACAGTTGCTTCCATATCTTGGCTATTGTAAGTAATACTGCCATAAATAGCAAGGCAGAGGGAGAGGGAGAATCTTAAATAGGCTCCATGTCCAGTGTAGAGCCCAATATGGGGCTCAGTCTCATGACCCTGAGATCCATGAGCTGAATCAAGAGTTGAACACTTAACTGACTGAGCTACCCAGGTGTCCCACCTCTGCCCATTTTTTAAAAAATTTATAAATTTATTTATTTTTAAAAAATTGTAATAAACTTTAATGTATTATTTTTTTCAGTGGTATAGGTCTGTGAATCATCAGTCTTACGCAATTCACAGCACTCACCATAGCACAAACCTTCTCCAGTGTCCATCCCCCAGCCACCCCATCCCTCCTACTTCCCTCTCCTCCAGCAACCCTCACTTTGTTTCCTGAGATTAAGAGTCTCTCATGCTTTGTTTCCTTCCCCAGTCACGTTGTTTCATTTTTCCCTCCCGCCCGCCCACATGCTCTCCACCACTCAAATTTCTCATATCAGAGAGATCATACGATAATTGTCATTCTCTGGTTGACTTATTTCACTTAGCATAATACCCTCTAGTTCCAGCCACATCATTGTAAATGGCAAGATTTCTGAGGTTTTTTGATGGCTGCATAGTATTCCATAGTATATGTATACCACATCTTTATCTATTCATTTGTTGATGGACATCTTGGCTCTTCCCATAGTTTGGCTATTGTGGATATTGCTACTATAAACATTAGGGTGCACATGCCCCTTTGGGTCATTACATTTGTATATTGGGGGTAAATACCTAGTAGTGTAATTGCTGGGTTGTAGGGTAGCTCTGTTTTCAACTTTTTGAGGAATCTCCATACTTTTTTCCATAGTGGCTGCACCAGCTTGCATTCCCAACAGTGTAGGAGGGTTCCCCTTTCTGTGCATCTTTGCCAACATCTGTCATTTCCTCACTGGTTAATTTTAGCTATTCTGACTGGTGTGAGGTGGTAACTTACTGTGGTTTTGATTTGTGTTTCCCTGGTGCTGAGTGATGTTGAACAAGTTTTCATGTGTCTGTTGTCCATTTGGATGTCTTTTTTGCAGAAATGTCTGTTCATGTCCTCTGCCCATTTCTTGATTGGGTTATTTATTCTTTGAGTGTTGAGTTTGTTTGTTTTTTTTTAAGATTTTATTTATTTATTTAACAGAGAGCGATCACAAGCAGGCAGAGCAGCAGGCAGAGAGAGAGGAGGAAGCAGGCTCCCCACTGAGCAGAGAGCCCGATGCGGGACTCAATCCCAAGGACCCTGAGATCATGACCTGAGCCGAAGGCAGAGGCTTAACCCACTGAGCTACCCAGGCACCCTGGGTGTTGAGTTTGATAAGTTCTTTATAGATTTTGGATACTAGCCCTTTATCTGATATGTCATTTACAAGTATCTTCTCCCATTCTGTCAGTTGTCTTTCAGTTTTGTTGACTGTTTCCTTTGCTGTGCAAAAGCTTTTGATTTTGATGAAGTCCCAATATTTCATTTTTTCCCTTGCTTCCCTGGCCTTCGGTGGTGTTTCTAGGAAGAAGTTGCTGTGGCTGAGCTCAAAGAGGTTGCTTCCTGTGTTCTTCTCAAGGATTTTGATGGATTCCTGTCTCACATTGAGGTCTTTCATCCATTTGGAGTCTGTCTTTGTGTGTGGTGTAAGGAAATGGTCCAGTTTCATTCTTCTGCATGTGGCTGTCCAATTTTCCCAACATCATTTGTTGAAGAGACTGTCTTTTTTCCATTGGACACTCTTTCCTGCTTTGTTGGAGATTAGTTGACCATAGAGCTGAGGGTCTATTTCTGGGCTCTCTATTCTGTTCCATTGATCTATGTGCTTGTTTTTATGCCAGTACCATACCGTCTTAAAGATTGCAGCTTTGTCATAGTGTTTGACTGGAATTGTGATGCCACCAACTTTGGTTTTCTATTTCAACATTCCTCTTGTTATTTGGGGTCTGTTCTGGTTCCACATAAATTTTAGTACTATTTGCTCCATTTTTTAAAAAGATTTTATTTATTTATTTTACAGAGAGAGATCACAAATAGGCAGGGAGGTAGGGACGGGGGGGATGGGAAGCAGGCGCCCTGCCGAGCAGAGAGCCCGATGTGGGGCTTGGTCCCAGGACCCTGAGATCATGACCTGAGCCGAAGGCAGACACCTAACGACTGAGCCACCCAGGCGCCCCTGTTTGTTCCATTTCTGTGAAAAAAAGTTGATGGTATTTTGATAGTGATTGCACTGAATGTGTAGATTGCTTTAGGTAGCATAGACATTTTCACAATATTTGTTCTTCCAGTCCATGAGCATGGAATGGTTTTCCATTTCTTTGTGTGTCTTCCTCAATTTCTCTCATGAGTATTCTAGTTTTCTGAGAACAGATCCTTTGCTTCTTTGGTTAAATTTATTCCTAGGTATGTTATAGTTTGGGTGCAGTTGTAAATGGTATCAACTCTTTAATTTCTCTTTCTTCTGTCTTGTTGGTGTATAGAAATGCAACTGATTTCTGTGCATTGATTTTGTATCCTGCCACTTTACTGAATTCTTGTACGAGTTCTAGCAGATTTGGAGTAGAGTCTTTTGGGTTGTCCACATACAGTGTCATATCATCTGCAAATAGTGAGAGTTTGACTTCTTTGCTGATTTGGATGCCTTTTATTTCTTTTTGTTGTCTGATTGCTGAGGCTAGGACTTCTAGTAGTATGTTGAATAGCAGTGGTGATAGTGGACACCCCTGCCATGTTCCTGACTTTAGGGGAAAAGCTTTCAGTTTTTCCCCATTGAGAATGATACTCGCTGTGAGTTTTTCATAGATGGCTTTGATGATATTGAGGTATGTGCCCTCTATCCCTAAACTGTGAAGAGTTTTAATCAAGAAAGACTGCTGTACTGTGTCAAGTGCTTTTTCTGCGTGTATTGAGAGTATTATGTAGTTCTTGTTCTTTCTTTTATTAATGCATTGTATCACATTGATTGATTTGCAGGTGTTGAACCAGCCTTGCAGCCCAGGAATAAATCCCACTCGGTTGTGGTGAATAATCCTTTTAATATACTGTTGGATCCTACTGATAGTATTTTGGTGAGAATTTTTACATCCATGTTCATCAGGGATAATGATCTGTAATTTTCCTTTTTGATTGGCGGGGAGGTTTGTCTGGTTTTGGGATCAAGGTAATGCTGGCCTCATAAAATGAGTTTGGAAGTTTTCCTTCCATTTCTGTTTTTTGGAATAGTTTCAGAAGAATAGATATTTATTCTTTAAATGTTTGATAATAGGAGTACCTGGGTGGCTCAGTGGGGTTAAAGCCTCTGCCTTCGGATCGGGTCATGATCCCAGGGTCCTGGGATCGAGCCTTGAGTTAGGCTCTCTGCTCAGCGAGGAGCCTGCTTCCTCCTCTCTCTCTCTCTGCCTGTCTCTCTGCCTACTTGTGATCTCTGTCAAATAAATAAATAAAATCTTTGAAAAAATAAAAAATAGGGAAAAATCTTCATAAGATTGAATTTGGCAATGATTTTTAAGTATGACACCAAAAGCATAAACAACAAAGGAAAATACACATAGATTGGACACAATCAAAATTTAAAATGTACAACAAAAGACACTATCAAAAAAGTTAAAAAAAGATAAATGTTTGATAATATTCCCATGGGAAGCTGCCTGGCCCTGGGCTCTTGTTTGTTCGGAGATTTTTGATGACTGCTTCAGTCTCCTTACTGGTTATGGGTCTGTTCAGGTTTTCTATTTCTTCCTGGTTTAGTTTTGTTAGTTTATAGTCTCTAGGAATGCATCCATTTCTTCATTTCAAATCTGTTTTGAGAAATCAGATTCTCAAATTTGCTGGTGTATGGTTGCTCATAATATGTTATTATAACTGTTTGTATTTCCTTGGTAGTGGTTGTGATCTCTCCTCTTTCATTCATGATTTTATTAATTGGGTCCTTTTTTCTTTTTGATACATCTGGCCAGGGGTTTATCAATCTTATTAATTCCCTCAAAGAACCAGCTCCTAGTTTCATTGATCTGTTCTACTGTTCTTTTGGTTTCTATTTCACTGATTTCTGTTCTGATCTTTATTATTTCTCTTTTCCTGTTGGGTTTAGGCTTTGTTGTTCTTTCTCCAGCTCCTTTAGATAGAGGGTTAGGTTGTGTATTTGAGACCTTTGTTGTGTGTTGAGAAGGGCTTGTATTGCTATATACTCTCCTCTGAGGACTGCCTTTGCTATATCAAAGATTTTGAACAGTTCTGTTTTCATTTTCATTTGTTTCCATGAATTTTTTAATTCTTCTTTAATTTCCTTGTTGACCCAGTTATTCTTCAATAGATTGCTCTTTAGCCTCTGTATTTGAGTCCTTTCCAACTTTCCTCTTGTGGTTGAGGTCTAGTTTCAAAGCATTGTCATCTGAAAATATGCAGAGAATGATCCCAGTCTTTTGGTACCAGTTGAGACCTGATTTGTGACCCTGGATGTGATCTATTCTGGAGAATGTTCCATGTGCAGTAGAGAAGAATGTGCATTCTGTAGCTTTGGGATAGAATGTTCTGAATATATCTGTGATGTCCATCTGGTCCAATGTGTCATTTAAAGCCCTTATTTCCTTGTTGATCTTCTGCTAAGATGATCTGTCCATTTCAGTGAGGAGGGTGTTAATATTCCCTCTATTATTGTATTATTGTTGATGTGTTTCTTTGATTTTGTTATTAATTGGCTTAGATAGTTGGCTGCTCCCATGTTAGGGGCATAAATATTTACAATTGTTAGATCTTCTTATTGGATAGACCCTTTAAGTATGATATAGTGTACTTCCTCATCTCTTATTACTGTCTTTGGTTTAAAATGTAATTTACCTGGTATAAGGATTGCCACCCCAGCTATCTTTTGATGTCCATTAGCATGATAAATTGTTTTCCACTCCCTCACTTTAAATCTGGAGGTGTCTTTGGGTCTACAATGAGTCTCTTGCAGACAGCATATCAAAGGGTCTTGTGTTTTTATCCAATCTGATACCCTGTATCTTTTGATTGGGGCATTTAGCCAGTTTACATTCAGGGTGACTATTGAAAGATATGAATTTAGTGCCATCATATTGCCTGTAAGGTGACTGTTGCTGTATATTGTCTCTGTTCCTTTCTGGTCTTTGTTACTTTTGGGCTCTCTCTTTGCTTAGAGGACCCCTTTCAATATTTCCTGTAGGGCTGGTTTGGTGATTGCAAATACTTTTAGTTTCTGTTTGTCCTGGAGATATCTCATGGTTTTAATTTGCATTTCCTTTGTTAGCTTCTAACTGAAACTTAGCATTTCTCTTCTTATCAGCATTTCTCTTATTATCAACATAACCACTATCATCAGTACTTCCCATGATTTTAGCATCAGTGGAAATCACTGATATTGTCATATCTCAATAGTGATCATAGGTATCTCAGAATACATTGTGCTGTTCCATACTTCAAAACTTTGTTATTTATTAGACCTCAGGCTTGGCTTTGTTTATTAATATATTCATAAGGATGCATATATGTTACTATATCACAAGTTTATTTTTTGAATGTTGGATGAATATTTTTCAGTTTTTGGAGGAGGGGTAATCCTTTGTGGTTTGTTTTTTTTTTTAAGATTTTTTATTTATTTATTTGACAGATGGAGAGATCACAAGTAGGCAGAGAGGCAGGCAGAGAGAGAGAGGGGGAAGCAGGCTCCCCGCTGAGCAGAGAGCCCGATGCGGGACTCGATCCCAGGACCCTGAGACCATGACCTGAGCCGAAGGCAGCGGCTTAACCCACTGAGCCACCCAGGCGCCCCAATCCTTTGTGTTTAAGTCCTGAATTTAAAAACATTCTATGAAGGGATCTGTAGTCTTCATCAGGCTACCACAGTGGTTCATAATGTGCCACAAAAACACTGCTGAAATGCTCATTTATGAAGAGAAAGAGAAAAGCTTGAGAGGAGATGCTCTATAAAGTGAAGTAGTTGTTTTTTGTTTTTTGTTTGACTCAAGTATATTTCTGCTGCTGAGAGAGGGAAGTTAAAGGTCTTAGAGAAGGGGGTGATAACAAGATCCTGGCCCTTGAGAGCTGTGTGAGGAGAGGTGATGATCCAGAGCACAGGTGGTGGGATTAGGTTTGGATAAGAGCAGAAGGTAAAGGCATTTCATCTTGAGTTCTGAGGAATGATTGGGAGCAGGTGGAGGCCAGGTGGGGTCAGGAAGCTGAGTAAGTCCTATTTTATAACATTCTTTACTTCCTTTTTGGGCAGAAGTCCAGGTCACTTGTTGAGTAGGGTAGTGGAAGAAGGGGCTTGAGGAACACAGGGAATTTTTTTTTAATAAATTTTTAAATTTGGGGCGCCTGGGTGGCTCAGTGGGTTAAAGCCTCTGCCTTCGGCTCAGGTCACGATCTCAGGGTCCTGGGATCGAGCCCCGCATCGGGCCTCTCTGCTCAGCGGAGAGCCTGCTTCCCTTCCTCTCTCTGCATGCCCCTTCGCCTACTTGTCATCTCTCTCTGTCAAATAAATAAAAAAAAAAGAAAGAAAGAAATTTTTAAATTTTTTAAATTACCATATAATGTATTATTAGCCCCAGGGGTACAGGTCTGTGAATTGCCAGGTTTACACATTTCACAGCACTCACCATAGTACATACCTTCCCCAATGTCCATAACCCCACCACCCTCTCCCTACCTCCCTCCCCCCCTGCAACCCTCAGTTTATTTTGTGAGATTAAGAGTCTCTTATGGTTTGTCTCCCTCCTGATCCCATCTTGTTTCATTTATTCTTTTCCTACCCCCTAAACCCCCCATGTTGCATCTCCACTTTCTTATATCAGGGAGATCATATGATAGTTGTCTTTCTCTGATTGACTTATTTCGCTAAGCATAATACCCTCTACCTCCATCCACATTGTCACAAATGGCAAGATTTCATTTCTTTTGAGCACAGGGAATTTTTTCACAAAGAATTCTTGAGTATGTCTTGAAGTTTAGACAGTATGCTAAAGCTTGGGATAGGAGAATAAACAAGATAGTCTTCTTCCCCAAGTAACTATGTCTCTTGGTGAGGAATACAGACATATAAATAAATAAATACATAAAAGGAAGCACTGCTGTTAGTCTTGGGTTGGAGGGCTGGAAGAGGAGCTTAGGGAAGGTGGCATTTGAGCAGATTCAGTTTTATTGAGTATAAGTTTGCCAGGGAGAAATGTGTAGGAAGAAAGGAGAGCATTTGCAATGGCATGGATGTATGGATGAGCAGGGCTAATTAAAAAAAAAATCATGGAGATATAAATATTCATTTAGAAAAATGCATAAATCACAGGTGCATGTAGCTTGATAAATTTTCACAAAGTGAACGCTCCCACATAACGAGCATCTAGGTCAAGCAACAACATCACCAACAGGCAGGGCTAATTTGAAACAGATAGTGAGAATTTGGGAAAGGAGGCTGGAGGGAGGGGCAGACAGGGTCTTACTGTGTTGGGTTGTGGGAGTAGGGAGGGAAGGGAGAGGGTGTGGGATGTGAGGATGGACATGGCCTGGCTTTTTCCTTTGTGATCAAGGAGGGATCATGTTTCCATCTGTTCTGCCGCTTGACTGGCACTTTGTAAAGTTTAAGTTACTGTGTTTATCTTGTTTGTTTAGAAGAGATTACTTTCTTACCAAATGATTATGTCATTGTGTACATCATAAAAGATTTTAGAGGGGTAGTTTAAAAAGCTTATTTGAAAGTTAATTTGTTTTCTCTACTTTCTCTTTTTACTCAGGGATATTATGTGTACCATGACATGCTAGGAGAAAAAGGAGATTTCATTACTTCACCGGAAATAAGTCAGATCTTTGGGGAGGTAATATTTAATGTAAACTGTAAAAGAAACTAATATCACAAACATTTGAAAGCAGATTACATTGTATTCTTCTATAACATAGCGTTTTACAGCTTTGTTTTTGTGATTCAGGTTTCCTTTTGTTTTTTTAATTTTCATTTGTAATCATATACATGCTGCAGGAATAGAGGACAATAGAGGAAGGAGAAATCAGTGAAGAAAGAGAGAAAAGGTGCAAAACACTAAGGAGTTAGTGGAGAGAGGCTCTAAAGCCCCTGCCCAAGATTGCACCATAGTTAGAGCAGAAGTCCCCTGTAACAAATTGTGAATTCTTCTTAGGGATTCTAGTTCATTGATTTCTGCATGAAAACCCCTTGTTAAATTTAGATACAGGAAATAGTACATAAAAGGAAGTAGAATCCAGGTATTAAAAAATGTTAATTATGCATAAAAAGCCACGTAATTACTGAAATCATATGAATATGAAGAAAGGCATAACCCTATTCCATGTTTGTTTTCAAAGACTAGCACGTTCCTATAAGTGACATCCTCCTACATGTGCTATGAGATCTCTTACAGGGGGAAGTGCCTTTTAACTGTTTTCACCTGTTACTAAGCTTTCTAAGTGATACCTTTTGTAATGTCTCCGTGAAGCTTCAGGGTGTGCATACATACATGTACATATTAAGTAACATACATACATACATTGTTTGCAAACATTTTGCTTTCTGGCATAAAGTATGTATTTTGTGGAGTTTTATATTGTGCTATACTTTTATATTTTATAATACCTCAATGTAGTTTTTTTCCTTGTCACAGCTGCTAGGTATATGGTTCATTAGTGAATGGATGGCCACAGGGAAAAATGCAGCTTTCCAGCTGGTGGAATTGGGCCCAGGAAGGGGTACCCTCACAGGAGATATTTTGAGGGTAGGTAATAAAAGAATGTCTTTAGATCCTCATGTGCTCACATGAATCTGTGCTTTTGAGTTGTTTGAGTTCCTTGACTTTCAGTCCTATCTCCTTAACTGCCTCTGTTTCTCAGCTGAAGTACGTCAGAATAATACAATGAATCGTAACTTATTTGTAATTTTTAAAAAATGAGGGCGGGAGAGAATGTGAAAGGTAAAAGCTTAAAACACTTAAAAGACATTGGAAGAATATATTTGTCTTCTAAGTAGGAAAAGAGTTTTTGAATTATATAAAAAGCAGAAGGGACGCCTGGATGGCTCAGTTAGTTAAGCGGCTGCCTTCGGCTCAGGTCATGATCCCAGCATCCTGGATCGAGTCCCACATCGGGCTCCTTGCTTGGCAGGGAGCCTGCTTCTCCCTCTGCCTCTGCCTACCACTCTGTCTGCCTGTGCCCGCTCTCTCTCTCTCTCTCTCTCTGACAAATAAAAAAAAATAAAAAAATAAAAAAAAATTAAAAAGCAGAAGCCATAAAGGAAAAAATAAATAGAAGGGTAATTTCAACTACATTAAAGAGATAGTTGATATTTTTCCATGTATTGTTCTTTCTTCCATTCTACCTAATATTGTCTAAAAACATTAAAAAGGAGTTATTTAGGGTGCCTGGGTGGCTCAGTTGGTTAAGCGACTATCTTCAGCTCAGGTCATGATCCTGGAGTCTGCAGATCGAGTCCCACATCGGGCTCCCTATTTAGTGGGGAGTCTGCTGCTCCCTCTGGCCCTCCCACTTCTCATGCTCTCTTTCTCCTTCATTCTCTCAAATAAAAAATAAATAAAAATTAAATTAAAAAAAGAAAATGTGGCACTAAATTCTTTTTTAAAAAGGAGGAATTTGGTTTATAGTATATGATAAGTACTTGTATTTATTAAACTTTGATAGTTCAGTAGTTTGGTAGTTTGGAATCCATTAGTCTTTTTTAGTTTATCTTAAGTGTATCTGGCAATTCATTGTAAAAGAAAAACACATATTCAGTATACATTTAAATGTCTTGATGCTATATGATTTTTGCTTGAAATTAGGAATCAAAGGCTTTTAAAAAATTTATAACATCTGGCAAATAATCCTGATTATATCATATTTGTGGAGCAATAGAAAACAACCACTGATTTATGTTTCTGGAGCTCTATTTTATATCTCTTTAAATTGGCAAGGTCATTTGAATATTTTATAAGTTTCTCAAATAATACTGTCTTGTTTCAAGTACTTTAAAAATCAAGCCCATAGTTCTTAAAATGTATAAAGGATACTTCATTAGAACAAGTGCTAAGAACCTGGAAAAGCCTAAGAATTTAAAGGAATGTTAAGAAAATAGACAAAGACATATTTACAGACTTGTTTTCATTTCTTGATCATAATTTCTGAAGGATTTTTCTCTTGGGAAGTTTTTCTCTTTGTAGTTTCATTTCAAAACAAAATTTGGAAAAATCTTGTCCTTACTATTAGCCTATACCTGCATATTTCAGATCTTAAAAGTAGGAGGCAAATCACCAATGAAAATTGAATTCAGATGAAAAATACTATTGATGTACTTTATGCTTTGACATTGAATTTTTAGCATTAAAATATTGATAAAGTATTAGTATATTCCTTTTTTCCTCATGTTTACAAGTTATAAAAATGTGTGTATCTAAGAAAAAATTTAAAATGTGAAAGAATTATGAAGTTAAACCCAAGTTTTTAGTGCCACTCAAATTTTATTTCCTGAGGGTATAGTTTAAATATCTCAAAGATGAGATTATTTCATAGACATAGCAGCTTTATAAGATCAAGAGTATCTATACGATTTATTTTCTTGTTCTTTTTAGATCCCTTCATCTGCTTATTTATTGGATGTTAAATCTTTAATTTTCATTTATTAGTCAGTCTAATTTTTATCTTTAGGAAACCAAATCGTGTACTGTTCATCTCTTCTGTGGACAGTATGTAATAGGTTGGTTATGATTCTCACAGACTGCTGGAGAGTGGCTTGTGTGAATAGATGTGTCCAAAACCAAATTTTATTCCTGTAACATGAGCAAATTATTGAGGTAAATGGTTAGAAAACCCCAAATCTGCTCAACACATTGTATTTTGCCCTTTACCCCTTTCTTTTGTCTTTAGGTGTTTAGTCAGCTTGGATCTGTGCTGAAAAACTGTGACATTTCAATACATCTGGTAGAGGTGAGCGAAAAATTGAGTGAGATTCAAGCATTAACACTGACTGAAGAGAAGATCCCGCTAGAGCGAAATGCTGGATCCCCCGTGTGTATGACAGGTGTTACTAAATCTGGGATTCCAATCTCATGGTACCGGAATCTGCAGGATGTTCCAAAAGGTAATTCTTTCACACGACATAATGAAATCATTTTGATTGCATCCCATCCCAGCAGTGATGGTGAGCAGAGCCACCGAGGGCACGCTAATAGATTGAGTTAGGTCCCTCACTCATAGGGAGGAGCGAATCCTTTTCTCGAGAAGAGCACTGTATTAGAAAATAACATGGCTCGCAGTAGGAGCAATGAATTTCCTGTGGTTTTGCGAAAATGACAGTGTCGATCCCTGTTGTACCTTTTAGTTTTTCCTGACCCATAAGATAGTACTGATGGGGGTGGGGATGCGGGGCGCTGATGGAAGCAGCGCTGGGGGGTTTAGTTTAACTGTTTTCATCTTTTGAACATTCTTGCTGGCCTTTTTGTGTGGGAGGGAAAATCCCCGCACTGGGCAGGTGAGGCCCTGCTCACACCTGCAGGGGCGCTCTGGTCTGGGGAAGCCCCGAGCACCTGGTCTGAGGTGTCAGCAGGCCTCTGCTCAGCTGTCTCCGATGATGTTAGCAAGTTCAAAGCCTCTTTGAGCTAACAAGTTTGAGTCCTGATTTCTTTCATGCCTGGTGAGGGATAAAAGATTAAACTGATTATTGAGATATTCTGGCTGTCTGATCCTGCTGTGTGGAAAATGAGGACAGTAATGTTGTTCTGTCTGTTCTGCAGAGTAGGTAAAGTCGTGAGGGGATGATTCTCTGTCGACATGGCTGTGGGAGCTCCCGGTTCCCACACAAAATACTAGCATTTTTTTTTTTTTTTTAGTGTTCAAAAGAAAGATTTAAGTATTGCCTTAAAAATGCTGAAAGTTTTTTCCTTCTGTTTTTAAATAGGGTACAGCTTTTATCTGGCACATGAATTTTTTGACGTTCTTCCTGTGCATAAGTTTCAGGTATTGATGGGATAAAGTTATTACTTGAATAACAAAAGGCCTTATGTTGAAGGAAAAACATTTATGGTATTTAATTGTTGTTGAAGGGTAACTATATTTGGAATTCTGATGAATAGAAATAATTGAAAAGCAAAAGTCAAGTATTAAGTAGAACCTTAATTCTCTTAGGATAACTAGTAAGAATGTTTATTTCTCCTGGGATAAAGATGTGTACGAATATAAGATGGTAAATGGCTATAGTACAAGGAAGGGATACATTTAGCAAATAGCTTTAATATCCAAAGACTAAAATGTCTCCTCATTGAAGTTGAAGTGAGAGTTCAGATTTGGCGGTACTGTATGTGCACCGGTAGTTTCTGAGGCCAAGAGTGTGTACTGATTTGTTAGCAGAAGCTTCGGAGTCTGTTCTCTGCTGTTGGGGCACCTGCCCTGCTGCTCATTTTCTCTCTTTGGTTCTGCCTCTTATCTCACCAACACCATTCACGCCTCTGCCTTCCAGTTGACTCTTACTGTTCAAAGGAAATGAAGTATTGCCTTTTTAAAAAAAAAATTTAAATTTTTAATAAACATATAATGTATTATTAGCCCCAGGGGTACAGGTCTGTGAATCGCCAGGTTTACACACTTCACAGCACTCACCATAGCACATCCCCTCCCCAATGTCCATAACCCCACCACCCTCTCCCTCCCCCCTTCCCCCCGGCCCCCCTCAGTTTGTTTTGTGACATTAAGAGTCTCTTATGGTTTGTCTCCCTCCCGATCCCATCTTGTTTCATTTATTTTTTTCCTACCCCCAAACCTCCCACGTTGCATCTCCCCTTCCTCATATCAGGGAGATCATATGATAGTTGTCTTTCTCCGACTAACTTATTTCGCACAGCATAATACCCTCTGGTTCCATCCATGTCACAAATGGCAAGATTTCATTTCTTTTGATGGCTGCATAGTATTCCATTGTGTATATATACCACTTCTTCTTTATCCATTCATCTGTTGATGGACATCTAGGTTCTTTCCATAGTTTGGCTATTGTGGACATTGCTACTATAAACATTCGGGTACACGTGCCCCTTTAGATCACTGCGTTTGTATCTTTAGGGTAAAGACCCAGTAGTGCGATTGCTGCGTCATAGGGTAGCTCTATTTTCAACTTTGTGAGGAACCTCCATGCTGTTTTCCAGAGTGGCTGCACCAGTTTGCATTCCCACCAGCAGTGTAGGAGGGGTCCGTCCCCTTTCTCCAAAGTATTGCCTTTTTTTTAAGTGGTAAAGTAAATGTTAGTCATCTGTCATATATGGTAGGAGGAGAAAAATAATAGTTACTTTTAGTAGAGGCAATTTGAGAAAAAACTGGTAAAAATGTGTTTTTGTGCATTATTTTGTGTTGAGAAAACACCCCAAGGATGGCGAGAAGTACTCATTGATATCGACCCACAAGTTTCTGATAAGCTGCGGTTTGTTTTGGCGCCTGGTGTCACCCCCGCCGAAGTCCTCATACAGGTAGGAAGTGTTTTCTGCTTACTTTATTGCCAACCAAATCTTCATAGTCTCATTTTCTGAGTTCCTGTTCTAACATTTTTGTTTTTTTTTTTAAGATTTAATTTATTCATTTGACAGAGATCACAAGCAGGCAGAGAGGCAGGCAGAGAGAGAGAGGAAAGGAAGCAGGCTCCCCGTTGCGCAAACAGCCTGATGTGGGGCTTGATCCCAGGACCCTGGGATCATGACCGAGGCAGAGGCTTTAACCCGCTGAGCCACCCAGGCGCCCTGTTTTAACATTCCTTGATGGGGCAAGGGGAGAGTTGCTCATAAGACATGAGGTGCTTTTTATTAATAGTGATCGAGTCAGGAGCCTGGGTCAGATCATCTCAGGAAGGCGTGACCTGAACGCCCTGTGAGGAGGAAGGTAGTAAGTGCTTACTCTGGCACGTCCTGTCCTTTCCCCTTTCCCTCAGTTCCCTGTGACACAGTCATTGTAGCATCTGCCTGACCAGAAGAATTTGAGGTCTGTGAGAACAACTATTTATTGAGTACTTTGTATGTATTCCTCTTAATTTTCTCATTTAATGCTCAGAACATCTTTTTTATTAGTTTAATTAAGTAAGTTTGATACTAGATGGCCAGAATGGCATGTTTACTGCTGCTTTCTGTTGGCCTCAAGGAGTAATAGCAAGAGTCTTTTTTTTTTAAGATTTTATTTATTTGTTAGAGAGAGAGAGAGCACAGGCAGAGTGGCAGGCAGAGGCAGAGGGAGAAGCAGGCTCCCTGCCAAGCAAGGAGCCCGATGTGGGACTGGATCTCAGAACGCTGGGATCATGACCTGAGCCGAAGGCAGCCGCTTAACCAACTGAGCCACCCAGGCGTCCCAGCAAGAGTCTTTCTAACTTGGGGTCATGTGTAGGGGTTCAAAAAACCCTATGCTTGTCAGGAAGGTTTGGGCTTAGATTGCATGTTTTATTTTTTAAAATCAAGAATGGTGGTGATTTTTAATAGTTTATAGCTACAGTATCCAGTCTTATGTATATATAGTTACAGACAATAAATACCCATATGGCAAAATATTTACTTCTAGATAGACAAAAATTACCTTTGCAACTAAATAAACAGCTTTAAGTAATAATGAATAAAAACAGAAGTTGAGGTAATTTTTCATCTAAAGTGATTATAGCCTATATTAGGGGCACTTGGGTGACTCAGTTGGTTAAGCATCTGCCTTTGGTTTAGGTCATGATCTGTGAGACCTGGGATTGAGCCCCCTGTTGGACTCCCTGTTCAGTGGGGTGTCTGTTTCTCCCTCTCCTCCCTGCTCATGTTCTCTCCCTCAAATAAATAAAATCTTAAAAAAAAATAAAGTGACTATAGCCTATATTAAAACATTCTTATTGTAAGAGTTCAAATAGTTATAAAAGCCTTGTTTTGTAAACTAAAAATATACATTTTCAAACTAAACAAAAAATATTTTAATTATAGATAGGTAAAATAGATTATTGCTGAAAATCAGTCATGACATTTTATACATATATATGTATTTACTTAATTGGGGCAATTAATTTGGTGACTTTGCTGATAGCCTGACTTTTAACAATAAAAAGTGAAATTCATGAAACCTTTCTAAGAATCTACATATTATTCTAATGCAAATTACATATATGTACATGGGGTTTTCATTCTGGATGAGCAATCCATTCTCTTTCTTTAAAAAATATATCCCAACTATGTAAAACTGCTTAATTTCTCTTAAAAGATCACTTTTTATAAGATGTACACTGACTAGTATGAGAAAGGGCATTTTACGGATTTTAGAAACTTCTTTAGCTGGTGAAAGGTGAAAGGTTGAGTGTAGACAACATAATGCATACAGAGAAGGAATTTATTTTTATTGTAACTAAGAAATGCTCATTGTAGAAAAACCCTAAGGAAACTGTTTTCAGTGATGCATTTGGATTCACCTGTTCCCTTATTAGCGGGACGAAACGAGGGACCATGTGGAAGTGTGTCCTGAGGCCGGCGTTATCATTCAGGAGCTTGCTCAGCGCATCGCAGTAACCGGAGGTGCGGCACTGATCGCCGATTATGGTCACGAGGGAACGAAGACAGACACCTTCAGAGTATGTATGACTCAGGAACATGACTTACCATCAGTTCATTGGTATCATCTCTGAAGTTGTTAACATTTGAAGCTCACTGAAGATCTTTACCTTTGGTTTCTATGGTGCCTAGCCTTGTAGTATTACAGTACTTGTAATGAATATTAATTCATATTATAATTGCCCTTAACCATAGGATTTCACCTTCCAGACTGGCCTCGGAACAGGTCCTGAATCGTCTACATTCTGCTTCAGCTGCATAACCTAGGTCTGCGTTGATCCTGCTTAGCATCTGAATAATACAAATGGGAAGATTTTCTTAAAGTTCTTAAGAATTTTCTCCCTCCATTTAAAAAAAATTTTTTAGTACTTCTATGCAGATTTGATTTAGCTACTATGGTCAGACGTTTCCTATCATATTTTCAATCTTTTTTCCTTTCTAGATGTATTCTTTTATTCTACCTGAGCATCCTTCCTTATGTTCTTTATCAGTTGTGTTGAATATCCTTTAATTGAAATACATTTAACTCAGTACTACTATTAGTCATTTTCTAGATCTGTGGTTCTCAAGTTCTAATTTTATTGTATCTAAAAAAAAAAAAGACCAACAAAAAACATCACTGGAGGTTTTTTTTTTTTTTTTAAATGCTGATTCCCTAGCCTTCCCTCTAGGATTCTGATTCAGTAGCTCTGGGCAGAGTGCAGTAACGTGGTGTCAGGTGGTTCTGGTGCACGTAGTTGATGGATACACCTTGTCAAACACCATCTAGAGTGGTGAAAGTTTAACTTGATTCTAGTAAGAAACAAGTTAACACACATGGAGAACTGATGGGCTCTCTACTCCATCACCACAAGCAGTAATGAAATGTGAAAGGCAGCATTTCCAGGCACCCAGTGTCACACCTTATATTGGATTTTCCATGTAGCATCTCATTTGAGGAAAGGGTGCTACTATATTAAGAGTTTATAAACCACTGACTTAGGCTGTGTTTTTCTTTTCAAAGTTAGGTAAAATGTACTAAATGATACTAAATGCAGTACTAAAATGATACTAAAATGATAGCATTTCTTGAATTTTGATAATGATAACCATAAAGGGACAAAAACTCATCATTTAAAAAATTGTGTTCAAGGGGTTTTGTGGCCACAAGCTTCATGACGTCCTGACTGCCCCGGGAACAGCGGACCTCACGGCCGATGTGGACTTCAGTTATCTGCGCAGAATGGCAGGGGGACAAGTAGCTTCTCTGGGGCCAATAAAACAACAGATTTTTTTAAAAAATATGGGCATTGATGTCCGGCTGAAGGTAATGACTTATTTCAGGATCATTAAATATTTTTATTTTGTAGTACTTCATAAAAACATTTCGAGTGATAAGATCCCCCAGCCTTAGTGCTCTTCTTGGTCAGCAGGCCCTGGGTACTATGGTCTTTCTGGTAGCGTTGGGCCTGGTGCAGCCGGGCTGCCCGGGCTGGGGCCACCGTGCATGCCCCTGCATGTCCACACGATCTAGCATGAAGACCTCGGATAGTGTTTGTGTCCAGCAGGAAAAGCTGACTGTGTTTATGGGGATGAATTTTAGAAGGGTCCTGAAGACATCTTAACTCTTCAGTGAAAATCAAACCACCTGGGAATGTTTGTTAAAGCTACAAATCCACAGGTTTGGGTCTTAGCAACCTATGTTTTAATAAGCACCCCATGATTCTGAGGCAGGTAATGAGAAATCCCACATGAAGTCCTGCTTTACTGAGCAGCCGATGGCCGTTAGCATTGCTGCAGGTAACCAGGAATCCTTCTAGTTATTTTTACTAAGAAGTTCTTTTCTTTTCAGGTTCTTTTAGACAAATCAGATGAGCCAGCCAGGCAGCAGTTACTTCAGGGGTATGATATGTTAATGAATCCTCAGAAGATGGGAGAAAGATTTAATTTTTTTGCCTTGCTGCCTCATCAGAGACTTCATGGGAGAAGCCATCCGATGGATGCGTGCCAGTCAAAGCCCTCTGTGTCACCCGTAGCTGGGTTTGGTGAACTTACCTGGAGGTGATCTCAGTGTGGGCATTTTACCCCTAAGTCTGCCTAAGAAAGCAAAATAAAGGGAACGTGTTTCATATATCACAGGTAAAATAAGTATTACAATATTTTATGTCTTTATCACCAATAAAAATGGACTTACACAGAGTACAACTAAATATTGATCTTTTACGGCTGTGTCTGGCTTTTGGCACAATTGTATGCTTTTGGCTTAATGAAACAAATGTCCTTTATTAAGGCTAGTTGCTGTATTTTTATTTTAAAAAGTAAATATGAGGGGCGCCTGGGTGGCTCAGTTGGTTGAGCGGCTGCCTTCGGCTCAGGTCATGATCCCAGCGTCCTGGGATCCAGTCCCACATCGGGCTCCTTGCTCGGCAGGGAGCCTGCTTCTCCCTCTGCCTCTGCCTGCCACTCTGTCTGCCTGTGCTCGCTCTCTCTGACAAATTAATAAAATCTTAAAAAAAAAAAAAAGTAAACATGAACACTGATTGGTTTGCAAAAACCAAAACCTAACTGTCCTTTCACAGGGAATGGAATTAAATAGAACTATCTATATATTATTTTTTAGAAACGAGGTAGAGCAGTATGTTCTGACTCATCTCTAAGAATGTGGGAAGTGAAAAAAGTATAGTGGAGAATGTTTTATGATTCCATTTTTGTTGGGGGAAAAGCTACATTTAAAGAAATGCTTGTAACCTCATAAAAATTAATATATTAGTGCAGACTGGTTGTTTTCTGTGGTAGTTACTTGTATATAAAACGTAAGGAAAGGATGCCTAGTAATCACTTTTAAATATCCCATTGTGGAGGTGGGTTTTCAGGGTGAAAATTTTTCTCCTTTGTGGTAAAATTTCTACCCTCTGCTTCTGTGAATTTTATAATTAAAAAAATTTAGGGGTGCCCAGGTGGTTCAGTCTGAGTGTCTGACTCTTGATTTCAACTTAGGTCACGTCTCGGGGGTTGTGGGATCTCCAGTCCCACGGTCAGGCTCCATAGGCAGCGTGGAGTTTGCTTGGGATTCTCCCTCTCCCTCTCTCAAAATAAGTAAGTAAAATCTTAAGAAAATATTTAAGTCCCAGTAAAACTAGTAAACCTAACGGGTACCTGAAATATGAATTAGAGTAAATGCAGACTACGTTAGCAGGAATCATTTTCTGATCTGAACTAATTCTCCCTCATTTTCAGATAAATGTCAAGTTTTCATTCTGTAAGTTCTCATTTTTTGGTTCACAGAACATTTATATTATACTAGATATATACCTTCTGAAGAATTATTATATTGGCAACAAAAATTTACAGTGAGACTAAAGGAAAAGAGTATGAGATGTATGTTTTGAATTTATAGCTTAACTATATTGAAAGTTCACTGGCAGAGTGATCAATTCTTGCTTGGCTTTCTGTTGCTTATTTGGCTTAACTCAGAACAGGACTAGTATTCTGTATCTCACTCTAAAGTAGGAAGAGAGAGGGCTTGTTTTTCATATGCTGCCCCGACTTTGGCCATTTGTAATCACCCTTACTTTTTCCCAGAGACTTGGCTGGTGAATTTTTGGAAGGTGCAAATGCCCAACATTGGTCCCTCTCACTTGTTTAATAGCTTTTATAATTAATGGGAGGAATCAGGCAATGCCTTCTGTCTTAAAACCTAGAAAATTTGCTTTGAATGGCATTTGGCTTATTTAAGTCTTGTAGAAGTTACAATAGTGGAATATTTGATGGTAGCTCCTGAAAAATTTGTAGTTATAATTATTCTAAACTTTCATGCCAAGAAATAAGACCTCCAGATAATTACCTCAAATTTCATATAAAACTGAAGTAATGAGTTGTTTTTTATTTTAGGTAGTTAAGAAAAAATCAGTGTTTTAAATATACCATTAGTTCCATTTACAAATACTATTTCCAAAATAATACTTTTATCAAGGCCTGGGAAAATAACACAACCAAATAAAATTTTCTTTGGATACCTCTATTAGAGATATGCTCAGGTTTTCGCATGGAAAAGTATGGTGATATGGAAATACATTTTATTATCAAGCTTCTTTGAGGGTATTTACAAAAAGTGGGACGTAACAAAAAATATAAAAATGTACGAACAGTGTCATTATAGACTACTTTGTACATTATCAAATGTTTCTAACAATTATTTCTTATACAAAAACAACTTCAAGACAATAAAAGGTTATGCAGGTTATACAGTATCTGGAGCAAATGACAACTCCAAATTATCTGACAGTGCCTTTACAAACTTTTTTAGAAAACTTCTTAGGCATTCAACAACACAAACAAAAAGAGTGCAATTAATTTCATGGCTTGTAAAGTTTGATTCTGTAAGTATAGCAAACATCATTCCAGTTAATTTTCACCTTAGGCAGTAAAACCAAAAAACCACAATAGCGTGCCCCAGGACTCAGAATTACTCCATTTTAGTACGTTGGCATAAACTTACTTTGAACAGATTTGGGGAAGTCACCCTTTAGCACAGAGAAAATACATTTCTAAAAGGTTTTGCAAAATTTGACTAAATTTTTTTAACTCCCGTAGGAGACTGAATACTGCGAGACACGGCGGAGGGTGTCTGGGCCATGTGTATGAGTAGGCAGTGCAGCACTGTGGTTGGGGGGCGCAGAGGGACTGGAGCCACACTGCCACGGTTCACGTCCACATACAGTGACCCTCCACAGCTGGCTACTTAATTTTCCTGTGCCTCAGTTTCCTGATCTGTGAGATGAAGTCCACAATGCACATACTTTGTGACTGTTGTGAAGGTAATAAGTAAAAATGTGTAAAGAGCTCAGAACAGAGGAGACTGCGTGGCGGCTCCTCTCTCAGCTGTATTCTCAGCCTAGATAACGGAGTAGTTCGGGGCTCTCTCAAGGCCCTCTCCAGCTCCAACTGTTTGTATCCAGGGACATTGTTTTGCTACCTCATTCAGTGGGGCAATGTTAGCTAATACTTTCATAGTTGTTAGTTTACTGAGTACAAATATCTTCATACATAGCCCAGCTTCACAACAGTGTTGTGAGGAATGTAGAGGCAAGAACTATGGTCTTCACTTTACAGATTGAGATCTTGAGGCTCAGAGAGACTGGAGCTCAGACTTAAGACCAGATTTTCTGACTCCAAATCTTTTGCTCTTTTGGAGAGGCGGGGGGATAGTTTGCAGGGATTACTGTGGAATGAAGAACAGAAAGCCACTAGTTTTCTTTAAAATAAGGGGGTGGTCCCAGATCTTAAACTTTTTGGGAAGAGAAAACTATTAGTAACTTTTTAAAAGCTATGAAAAAGTCTAGCCTCTTAAACATTGTATCTGAGTAGAAAAACACTTCTTTAGTGGGATGCTGGTACTGAAACGTTAAAAAAAATAATAAGGGTAGGGCTACAGTATTAGCAGAGCAAATGAAAGAGTAAAATAAATGCTTCATGCTCCACCCCACCCACTCCCCCAAACTGCTTAAAAGAACTGATTCAAAAACATTCCAGGTATCTGTAAACCCTTCCAATAAACAAGGGAAGAAAAAAAGGATCCACTCTTTGCTGTTCTTCTCTGTAGCATTAACTGATCCTGCACTGGCTTTACTTTTAATAATTTTCTTCAAATTACTCAACTCTGTGTGAAAGATAAACTGTGTAAAAAAAAGTTCAGCTCTTTACTCACTGAACATTGGAAACCAGTTGTGGCATTACGGTGGTCCAGTGGGAACGTGAGTACAGAGCAGAGATGCTGAGCGAGGAGCAGACAGACCCGCAGGCCCTCCTCTGGGTTTTGTGACACCGACTGTCCCAAATCATCTTAGAGGCCGTTCCAACAAGCAAAGGGGACTAACTTAATTTTTATGTTGTAGAGAGCATATTAAGGGTTCAGCTCCAAAGGTTAGGGATCATGGTTTTGACTCTTGACTCACCTAAGAAAAAAAAAAAGGTAAAACAGCCTAGTATCTAGGAAACATTTCTAGGCACCTAGGAAAAACCCCTCGTGCCTCTGGTTAAACAAATGCTTAGAGCCTGCACAGGAAATCTCATGCTGGTGGCCCTTCCTCAGTTAGCTTTTAAATGCAAACCTGGTTAGAACTCTTAAATGATTTGAACAAGATATGCAATGGCTGGACTAAGCTTTCCTTTTATTCCTTTTTGAAAAATAGTATAAGAACATTTGGAAAGGGTAGATAAATTAAATGCCACTATAGTACTAAAGTGAAGGATTAGGAAAAAATACAAAAACCAGTCATTGCTATGCTATAAAAATTTATGAAATGCTTCATCTTGGTTCCATTGTATATTTTTATTCCTCAGTTTCCCCTCTTGTATCTACTCATAATGAACTATAGTACTGGTGTCAGTGACTGCTTATCCTATTTCTCCATGTCTTTGCACCCTTGCAGATGACAACCTACAAACAACAGTTGTGCAGTAAAACATCAGTACATAAAATGAAATCCTTATTGAAGTTAGCTCATTGATAATTAAGGATCTTCTTCCATATCATCTGGATTGGGAGCCATAATGAAGTGCTTTGGGTATACAAGATTGTGGGTGTACGCATGTATTTCCCAGCGGGCATCGTCACTTTCATGTGTAATGTAACGTTCACCAATGCGAGTTTCAAATTCTCTAAGGTCAAGCCAAGTCTGATAGTCCTAGGAAAAAAAAGGTGATTATAAAGCATAAAAGTAACAAAATACTGTGAACTTTGTTTCTTAGCGCCCTAGTCACAAAATTGACAACCCAAACCCAAACCAAAAGTTCTTGTTATACTGTAAGTTCCATTTGTAATATTTAAATTAGCAATGTTAAATACTTTTTCAGGGGCACCTGGGTGGCTCAGTTGTTAAGAATCTGGGGGTGCCTGGGTGGCTCAGTTGGTTAAGCAACTGCCTTCGGCTCAGGTCGTGATCCCGGAGTTCGGGGATCGAGTCCCGCATCGGGTCTGCTTCTCCCTCTGACCTTCTCCCCTCTCATGCTCTCTCTCTGAAATAAATAAAATCTTAAAAAAAAAAAAATCTGCCTTCAGCTCAGGTCATGATCCCAGGGTCCTGGATCGAGCCCCACATTGGGCTCCCTGCTCAGAGGGAAGCTTGCTCCTCCCTCCCCCACTCCCCCTGCTTGTGTTCCCTCTCTTGCTGTGTGTCTCTCTCTCTGTCAAATAAATAAATAAAATCTTTAAAAATAAAATATTTTCAAGTTTAGAATCTCTAATGAAGTAACTAGTTTCTACAACTAAAAATAAAAAATTGCCTGAAGCTTCTGAGATGGCTAGTAATAATCACTAAAACATTCTGTTCTATACTCTGACCTTACACTCACACGTTACTCCTCAAAATAGGGGTAAGTACTTAGAATCTACTACCAGGATAATTTAATAATCATGGAGACTAAGACTGCATTTGTTTTGAAGTTAATGCTACTCCCTACTTCCTTTAAAATAGTTCTAAAGCTTCTCTTCACTCTGAAGTTTGGGGGTATCTTTTTGACAAATCTACGCACCAGCTTTGGGGGATTTCAGCCAAACATTTTAAACGGCATTTCTGATCTCATCACTGCAAATAGGAATCTTTTAGTGGATATTTTAAAAATAAAATATATTTGACAAAATAATATGCTTATCTTACAAAAAGGTGATATGAAACATAAGGTTCTATAAAAAGGCTAAATCACTGCTTTTCAGTTCATGGGAGTCCAACTGTCTAGAAGTTCTGCATTTCAGGGGCTTACTGCAGAACCTCCAGAGATGCAGCCACAGGACAAATGAATCACTGAAGAACACCTAACAGTACTCCAAGACGAGGAGAATCTGTTGCTCTTAGAGTGGTTTCAGTAGGTAAGACAAAGTACAATGAATGGCTTGGATGAGGATCATCAGAGAGACGACGTTTTTTCGTTTTTTTACCTGCAGCCAGGGATGACTAAGAGATTTGTCCACACTGTAACGTTTTCTCATCTTCACTTGAAGGAGGTTGTTGATCAAATCAATTGCTAAGAGAAAAGACAAAATCAGACACGTAAATTTGGGTATATGGAGCAAACCAAACCGGTGAGTCTTAGAAGGCAGTTCAGTCCACAGAAATACAGAGTTGAGGGTTTCGCTTCTCAAGGCCGCGGTCTCAGCAGCTACCCTGTCAGTGATCCGTCGATGCGCCCCGCACTTAGGACGGATCTTGGCAGTGTGCCTGTCTGCTTAAGGAGGCAGTGCAGGGTACGCGTTGCGGGTGGCAGAGGGTCCGTCAGTGCCGCTGCCGTTTCTCCCGCCGCCTCGTCTACAAAGTGAGGTTGTTGTAAAGATTGAAATAATACACGTAAAGAGCTTAGAATTGTGCCTAGCATGTAAGTGCTAGTTATTATTATTTCAAAATGAATTAAAAAAACTGATCACAGACTGACTTGCTGTTTCCCCCAAAGACACCGTTCCTAGTCCCTGGCTGCTCTGCTAAGGAGCCAAAGCCGCTGGCTTCCTCTACACACGGGGCCGGACTAACACAGTAACTTATTGCCACAAGTTCACACTCAAACAGGTGTGGTGTTTGGTGTGTGTGGTAATAACAGCAAGTGTGCTGGCATACTTGTTTCATCCAGTTATTTGAAGAAATGAAGCAACTGCAAAACCGTAACCTCCCTGTGACTGCGCGCTGACTACAGTGCAGTGTGGCAGTACGGTTGAAACACGGATACAAAAGCCTGGACCCAGGGACGAGCCAAATGGAAGGGTTACATCATACCCACTCTGTTTCTCTTCTGCGTACCACGGGTCTTTTAATTACGAACTCTCTGGTTCCAAATACTTCAAACTTTTACCCGGTGTTGCTTAAGTGGATGTCCACCATGTGCAACAGAATCATTTGGCGTCTTTATTAAAATGCATTCCTGGTGTCATGCCAGCTGGTGAAGTGGAAGCTCTGGGATCTAGCCAGGGGTTTTTGGTTTAGTACACTCACCAACTGATTATGCCGGTAGAAGAGGTCTGCAGACCACACTGCCCCAGGAACTCTAAGAGGAACCCTCATATATACTTCAGTTAGCTGTTCATTACCAGGTAAGCCTGCTACTGTTCTTACAGGTTGTTCCTCAAACTTCCCTTGTTTAATGGGCTGTTAATCCCTATGATTAGATCTGGTACTTCTGGAAAACAAAGAAAACCCTTGTTCCAAAGGTTGGCTAAATCCAGGTGGGGTATTTCCCCTGTAGGATTCCATTCAATATGCGACTGCTAAATAACTTGCGTGCTCTTCCCGACAGTATCAAAAAGTAAAAGAGGGACAGCCAGGGCATTCTTCCTGGGTACAGAGCCCAGGCTTGCAAGCTCAAAAACCTGTACTGGGCAGGGAAAACAGATGTATCCTGCTTCCTAGGATTGGTCCCTGGCAAGGCTGCAAATAAACTGGAAAATGTCTGTATAGTTCATTTTAGGTATAAAGAACCTGAAAGGTCTCCATTCAAGGAGCTTATAGTCTAGTTCTGAAAATAAGTAATTATGAAAAGAAAGAATAAGGAAAAATATCTCCGCCTAGTAGCCTAAGTCGATCTTAACAAATTTAGAGGAGGGGCTCAGGGAAGATTTCATAGATGTGCCACAGTCCTGAAGGACTAGAAGGATTTCAGTAACCAGGAAGAGGGACTGTAGGCAGGGGAAAGGTCTAAGCAAAATGCAGAAAGTAGGTGGGAAGAGAAAACAACTAGGTTTTATGGAGGGGAGGACAGCAGGTAAACTCGGGCTGTCTCAGGGAGACCTACATAGTTGCAATGTGGTTAAAAGGAGGCCAAGGTGTTTGGGGCAGATTGAGACAAAAGTAGGGCCGGGAAAGCGTCTAATGGATAGGACTGTTAAGATATTTTAGTAGTTTCCAAAGGAGGAACTTGGGGCCTGGATTAGTTCTATAAGGAAATTAGAGAAGAGACAATGCAGAAGGAAGAGTGCTCAAAAACTGGTTGAATTTGAAAGATGAATATGAGAAACTAAAAAGATGAGACAGAAGAGACAGGCTGATTTGAGATCACAAAGATTTTTAGACTAAAGGGCACAGAGCTGAAACTTTTTTTTTTTTACCTTCACCAGAAATTTCTCTCCAGGGATTTGGTGGGTACATAAATGCAGCATTTTGGATTTGGTCATTTATATCTTCATCTTCATTAAAAGGAAATGTGCCACTGAGGCTAACATAGACGATAACTCCCACTGACCACATATCGAGAGAACGGTTGTAACCTTTGCTTCTGAGAACTTCAGGGGCTAAGTATGCTGGAGTTCCTACCACAGATCTCCTGAATGACTTTTCACCAATGATGCGTGCAAAACCAAAGTCACACAGTTTCACCTGGAAATAAAAAGATGATGTTAGTTTTGCATTTTCACCTGTCAGTCAATCTCTCTATACATACCTGTCCCTAAGTATGATGCCAAGTCATTTCAACACACCTGCCAACATAGGTACTGATTACGAATGTCAAATGAATGCAGATGGGGAAATTATAAAATACCCTTTTGCCAAAAGGCAGGTACATTTTTAACCCTGTGTATTACTGACATAATGTGAAGAGCTTTCCTAGTGCTTATTTCAAAAAACCAGTTTTAAGTTCTAGCTTTCAGAATGCCAAAAAAACAGACTGGTGGTGTAAGCGGTCAAGGTTTTATGATGATGAAATGGGAAGGCGTGGATTTTTTTAGCATTTGGCTTTTAAGGAGCTACTTTTCTATCATCTGTGAGCAGAAATTATGTGTCTCATTTTTGAATCCTCAGTGACTTCGTAGTGCCTGGACACATAAAGGTACTCAATAAATGTGTGCTGAATGAAAAATAAGTTCGTATTTAAAAACTGACCCTTTATTTTGCTTAATCCTAGAATCTATTTCCCTGAGGATTACTATTGGTTGGCAAGTAAACCGAGGTGTAGTAAAGAGGACTTTTAATGTAACCCTCAGAAGAGCAATGCTAGAGTCTGCTTGAAAGAATCAGAGCAAAATGATGACTAGTCAGATTTTGGGTCTGAAAAAAAGGTCTATTTGAAGGTAGCCATAGTCACTATAATATCCTTTTGGGAAGAGTGTTCTAGAAATGTGATGAACCTGGCAGAGCTCAGAGCACTTATCTTGCTGCCCATCTTCTAGAAGAAGTTTGGGTTTTGGGGAGTAATGGCACATCCATAAGCAAATGCCAAGTACTTTCCAGAGGAAATGCCCTTACAAAAGGTCTTCACAAAAAGCATGATCAGCTGACAAAAAAAGGGATTTGGCCTCCACAACCAATGGTATAACAGTGCCTGGAAAGCACAGATGAAGGTGTATTCAAATACTTCTTGCTATTACTAAGACATGTTTTAGGATTATTCTGTGTCTTTACTGAATGTGGCTCCCTCCGAGTCCTAGAAGAACAAGATTATTAACCATGAAGACATGTGAACTCTCTTTGCTGTTCTTGTTAAATGCCATATTTCTAGTAACATCTTGATAAAGATGCTACGGCAATCTGGCAACTGAATAAGGAAGTGTGGCCATGGCTAGTTCTTGGGCAACAAGAAATGTCAAGTGAATGATGTTTTCCTTTTGTTCCTAACAGAATCAGGAAGTTTTAGCCTCACTGTAGGGGTGTAGTGTACATCCTTTGCCCAGACTATTCTGAAGATCAAATGAGATGATAATGTATGGAAACACTTTATTAAAATCATCACACCAACTGTTAGGGAACTCTTTTTGACCTCACAATGATAAGGAATCCCTTTTAACCACACAGGCATTATAAAACAATAGGATTACTTCCTTGTAAGAGTAATTTTTTAAAAATAATCTTTTTTGGGTGCCTGGGTGGCTCAGTTGGTTAAGTGACTGCCTTGGGCTCAGGTCATGATCCTGGAGTCTCAGGATTGAGCCCTGCATCGGGCTCCCTGCTCAGTGGGAAGCCTGCTTCTCCCTCTGTCCCTACCTCCTCTCCTGCTCTCTCGCTCTCTCTCTCAAATAAATAAATAAAATCTTAAAAAAAAAAAATATTTTTCTTTGAATGACAATTTGAGTTGTATTTAACTCAGGTGAAATGATCATTGTCCTTAGTCTAGCCATCTAACTATGCATTTTCAAATGTACATAATAGTTTGTCAACAGATATTCTAGCTGATTGGAAAACTCACCAATGATAACCATAAATAATATTTATGGGTACTCCCAACATATATTCCTCAGGAAAACTTTCAAACTTCAGGTTTATGAAGCATTTTCTTAGGTTATGAAATAATTTTGGATCAAGATCAACATTCTTTAGTGAAATGAAATTTAACCAAGTAAAAAAATCAATGCATCCCACACAGGACATGGACATACACACACACACACAAACATGGGATATATATGAGTGAGTGATGGCAGTAATGGGAAATGTAATTCTTCCATAGGTTTTGGTGAAATGTTTGAAATAAAGCGCTCTAAAGAGGAAGGGAAGTTAGCTGCCTGCCTCAAAATCTAGTGCGCCCCCCCCCAAATCTAGTGTCCCCCACACTGTAGGGTTACCCTTGTTTTTATGGGGAATTTGTCCCAAGCACCAGAGGCACCAGCCAAGACTGATTCCAAAGTGAGTTTTGAAGCCAAAACTCACTTCATTCCCAAACCACAGGAAGACGTGAACTGCAGTCTATGTGCAAAAAGTTATTCCTTGAGGTCTGATTAAGTCCAAAAAGTCTTAATGAAAATAATTAATAAGGTCAGAGTTCAAATTATGTCAAGTTTAATCCTCACTGGCAGTTACAGGCTAATTCCTTCTGTTAAGATGGCTATAAGTCTGAACTTACTACTGCGCTCCCTTTCATTACGTGGCTGCTCTGTAATACTGTCAGATACTTAAAAAGGTTCTAAAGAGTATCTCACCTGAGGAAATGGCTCCGCTGATGCAAGCAGCACATTTTCCGGCTTTAAATCACAGTGCACAATATTTTTAAAATGTAGATTCCTCAAGGCAACAAGGATCTGTTATTGAAGAAAATTTTTTCAGTGCTTTGAAAAAATCATAGTTAAACCCCTACCTGAGCTCTCGAATGGTATGAAAATTTGAAAAGTCCACTACAGTTCGAGTTTTAACTGAAGTGTTACTCTGTTCTTCAAGGTTAAAAATTCCCAAAATAGCCCAATATGTAAAAGCACTGCCATTTCTCTGTTTTCAAGTATTGTTTCCCCCCAAAAAAAAAAAAAGTTAAAGTACCTGTGTGACCATGAACTTAGTAATTCGTTCTGGAAGTCGGCTTTTCTCACTGGACAGAATCATTTCCAACATATCTCCATGCAGCTTTTCCATTACTACAAAAACTCGTTCTGGAGTTTCAAACATACATTCCAGGTTTACAATCCCAGGATGGTGCAAATTCTAGAGAGTTGCAGGATATTTATATGACCAACATAAGCAGAGAAATAGTCTTACTATGCAAACATCTAACAATGTATTGCGACTGTCTGGAATACATGGCGTAGAAAGAAAAACAAAAATAAACAGTAAAAGCAAACAAACAGGATCGTGGATTCGGATTTTCCAAGATCTGTAGTGCAGTGGATGCCCTGAGGGAAAAGGAGGTCTTTCCAGTTAATTACACAAGTGTCCTTGTCCATTACTACTACTGCTACCACATTTTTCTTTCTCATCCTTTTAGTCTTCTTACACTGGTAATCTTATGCTGTCCATGAATAGACAACCAACTGCCAATCAAATTTTAGCCAACTACACAGAGCTTTGGCTCTTTGGGGCTGTACCTGTGAGGTCTGTGCTCAAAAGATGGTTGTTTCTAGGGTAGTTATTTACCTAAGTCTGAATTCTCAATCATACCTGCATTTGGTTTTCCTGCTTTCAGGCTCAAGATCTCTACCTCCATCATCCCGTTTCTTGAGCACCACTACGTTACCAGGGTTGCAAAAATATAAAGGGGAATGTGATACTGTTTCTGCTAATAAAAAAACAATCTATCTTACTGGTTAAAAAACAAAAAAACCTCCCTCAAAAGGAAATTATCGTTAAGTCAGCTATGCTCAAAAATACTCCATGGCTTTCTATTCTATTCCTAAATCTATTCCTCTGCTTGGACTTTCTTATCTTCACTAAAGGTGATTAAACTTTTTATTATTAGAAATATATTTTTATTGGGGCGCCTGGGTAGCTCAGAGGGTTGGGCCTCTGCCTTCGGCTCGGGTAATGATCTTAGGTTCCTGGGATCGAGCCCCGCAACGGGCTCTCTGCTCAGCAGGGAGCCTGCTTCCACCCCCCCCCCTCTGCCTGCCTCTCTCCCTACTTGTGATCTCTCTCTGTATCAAATAAAATCTTAAAAATATATATATATATTTTTATTATGTTTTTATCTTTATTATAGGTACCTAATTATGCTAAAAGGAGAAACTTCTTTTAGGCTTATGTGAGGTTGAGCACCATCTCTAAAATGTTTTTTGAATTTGCCAACATCTCTCAATTCCCATCACAGTGGCTTTAATTCCAGCTCACATTACTTCTCTCTAAGGTGACTAGTTTCACCTAACACTATATATACATGCAACAATGTTTATCCATGGTACTGTGTCATGTGTAGGCATCTCACTCTGTATCCTAGTAAGTTCCCTGACAGCAGAGACTGTCTTAGTCATTTTAGCTCAATGTCTGAATCATGGTGTTTTTAAAAATTAGTAAACAATATTTTACACTTGTTAGTCATCAATTTAAAACAATTTAATGAGATGGTGTTCCAAGCAGCAAAATTTTAAAAAATGACAATTTTATATAGTAAACAAAAGTGACATGGGTGTGATAACAGTAGTGAGCAGAGGAAGACTCAGAATATCACAAATCTGATCAACACAGAATTTGAAGGGTGGTTGGCTATACCCGTGCGGTAGCTGTCTTTTAAGTTTCTCCCCACGCCCAGCCCTGTAAACGGTACACAAACAAAAAAACAGAAGTATGCTATTGTCTCTTAACATCCTCTGTTTTGTTTAAATGTCCTATTTCCTCTGGAGTCTTTTGGTAAATTACACTTTCATAGAAAATCATTTTCTCCAGGTTTTTAAATTTATTTGATAGAGTTGGAAAAGGCAGCATCTTAAAATACCTTTAAATTTTTTCCAGTATTTGTGGTCCTCTCCCCAAGATGTTCTTATTTCTTATTTTTGGTTTCCTTTATTGTCATTCTTTAACCTCTTGAGTTGGATTCTTAATTCATTTATTTTCATTCTTTCTTGTGTAAATATTTGAGGTTATAAATTTTCTGAGCACTAGTCTAAAAGCTGATACACAGTATTTTCACAATTATTTCCTAAATACTTTGAAATCTTGATTTTGCTCTTTAAGAACTAAGATATTTTAAAAAATTTCAGGTGGTGGGAGCTTTTTGTTTTTTGATTTTGTAATTTATTTCTAGTTTTATTGCATAAGGATCAAAGAATACTGTTTATCCTGCTTTTTTGAATGAATGAGGTCTTCTCTGTTCTTTGTTTTTAGGGTATAGACTTCAGTGCAAAGTGGTTGGATTACCTCACACTGTTTAGGCCTTCCATGTCGTTAGTTTGGCTACTTCATCTCCCAGGACTGCTGATGCACTGGTCAGTTTCTCCCCGTCTCCTCTCTAGCTCTCCTTTATAAAAACCGCTGCTGCTATTTGGTGGGATCTGTACTCTTCCACTATTAAAGGGCCCTTCTTCCCTTCACTTCCTGTGTTCTCCCTTAAATTAAATTTCAGAAGATCATGACCCCCTTCGCTTTCTTCTGTTTGAGGAGGCACCTAGAGAGGATCTCACAATTGTACATCTCAGAAGAGCCAGCAAAAACAGCCCTTACTGTGGCACCTCTTCCCACATGCACTCTTGGCTCCATTGCTAGTGTTTCTGGGAAAATTCCTCTATTTTATGGGTCCAAACTTCCTTCTATTTTTATTAGTTTTTTTAAAAATTTCTGTTGTCATATTTCTTACAGCTTTTAGGGGGCTTCCAAAAAGAGAAGGGGAAAATGGTGAGTTTATACCATACTATTCAAGCCAGAAATTTCTCTCAAGTTTCTGATGACATTTTCCCATTTATGTAAGTAACCATGAGAGCACCACACATTTTCTACCATTACTACTCTACAGTCTACCTGCTTCAGGCAACAGCACAGACATTTTATATTACCACATCCCTATGAAAAAGTAAAAAGCCTCCATTTCTTCCCTGCCCCACAACACAGTCCCCAGCAGCCATGTTAACGGTTCAGGTAGGTGTGGATCCTTTCTTTTACATTACTGTATGTACACATATGCAAAGTACACATTACGTTAAAAAAATTATACAAATGGAACCATTCCACATTCCGATTTAAAAAATTTAACAGTATGTTATAGGCAATCCCCCATATAAACACATTTATTCAATAAACATTAAATGAGCATTTGCTATGTGCCTATTACTATGTAGGTAGTCTGGATTCATGAGTGAACAAAACTGACAAATCTCATCTTATGGAGCTTATTTTAGCAAGGTAGACAATAGGTAATAAACTAGTAAATTACCCAGGATGAAGGTGGTGAATGCTATGGAGAGAAGAAAAAGAGGGTGAGGGTAGATGGGAACAGAATGCAAGCGCCTCAGGAGGAAATGCCATTTGGGCAAAGTCTTGAAGGAGGTAAGGGGCTATGCCACGCAGATATCGGGGGTGACAGCATTCTAGGCAGAGGTAATAGCTAAAGCAAAGTCCTTGAGACAGGACCATATCTGGCATATTTAAGGAAAAGCAGGACAGTGTGGCCATCATTCAGAAAGGAGACTCAATTTGTTGAGTGTAGTCCACTGTGGAACCTTTTCTAAGAGATTTTGGCTCAGCCTAACAGAATATTTGCAGATGTCCAAAAATGTCACATCCTCCTTTTTATTACACTGATAGAAATCCAGAGATCATCATCAAGCACTCAGGAGAGAGGCTGGATGTTCATGGATAAACTAGAAGATCACTGCTTAATCAATGATTCTAAAATTGTGCCTCCCTGCCACTGGAAAAGCCAAAACTGTAGTCTCAGTCAGGTCCTCAGTCTTTACCCCCTAACCTTTCTTGATAAAGCGAGGGCATGGGGAAGAAAAACCAGGGATGTCAGTGGAGCTGCAGGAAACAGAGAATACCAGGATCAACTGCCAGGCAGGGTTCAGTCAGCCTTTGACATTGTTTATTGAGGACTACATACAAGAAGAATCACGGACAAAGATGGGAAAGTAAGGATGACACAGCGGGCAGGAGGTGGGGAACCAAAGGATAGAGTGAGTAGAGGGAGTACAGTACATTCCTTTCAACCCATGTGCAAGAGTCTAGCTCAAATGCTCATATGACTAAATCTTGTGTGATGAATTTCAGCAAATGAGTATTTGAAGTTTCCATTAAAAAATGTTTGTACCACATTCAGATTGTTCTGAGAATTGTAATTCAAGTACAAAGTAGGCTAAAGTTGATTTTTATATTTAGCTGACCTCCTAATCAAATGTAGGGACACAAGTATCCAAGTATTTTGAGCTTCTGGAGTGACAGATTAAGAGTAAGTTTTTACTTTTGTTGTTATTATTGTTGTTAAGGTATTACTGATGAAAATGTGTCCTAAACTACTATCATAATGGCAGTTCTTGTAACTCCTAGATTACTATAATTTCATTTTTCCTTTAAAAAAAAGACTTAAGGATTTAATGTAGATGCCCACCAGCCTCCTACTGAGCCCAAAGGTCACAAGATGAAAACAGAAGAAAAAACAAACCTTATTCTTATCAGCACACTAAACAGACTTGCATCTAAAAACTCACAAATCAAATATTAAAACCAATACAAAGCAACTTGGTTTTTTTTACCTGTAAAATAGCCACTTCATTACGGAGTTGACTCTCCTGTTTTGTGGGGAATCTCATCTTATCAATTACTTTAATAGCCACATCCCTTCCAGTCTTTCTGTGTTTTCCTATTAAAAAAAAAAGTACAGAAAAGAAAGAAAAAGCAAGTTGACAGTTCATATACAATATGAAAGCTTTATGAGGAAGTTGAACAAAGACTGAAACTAGTATTTACTCTTAGACATCTTTTTTTTTTTTTTTTTTATTAGACTTCTTTTCTTTGGCTGATTTTGTTCTTTCTCCTTCACTCACCTTTAACTTTTAGAAGTAAATTACATTTTTCCTTAGTAGTTGCCTCTAATAAAGGCAGTTTCATTACTTGAAATGGCAGGAAATTTGAATGAACTTGTTTGCTGAACAATAATCTACCTTATTAAATGACAGTTAACTACTCTGACTTAGTCTTCAGGCACTGTCAAGATGGAAGCATTTTATCAATGAATTAATTTTATTCTAGGTTCACTGAGACAGCACAGTTATTTAACCACGTATCAGAGCAAGCCTAGAGGCAGAAAGGCCACTAAAAGGCTACTTAAAGGGTGTCAGTAAAGGAGGAAATGGATTTAACATTTCTTTTATACCTTAGATTATAGCTTATAAAGTACTTTTATGTACATTAGGCTTAATTAACAACCCTGGGAGCTATGCAGGTCAAATTTTGTTGGCTGCTTTAAACAGATGAAGATACTAATGCACAGTGAGCTTAAATGACTCTGCCAGTACCAGGAGTCACAGTGAGATTTCAGGTCTTCGGACCTGACACAACATTGCTGCCAACAGCAGACGAATGGGGCCATTCGTGCTGGAAATCCAGAGAGCGTATCCTTGGATAAACGAGCCCACAAAGCCCAACAAAGGCTTCAAGCCATTTCTTTTCCCCCACAAACATCTTTATGAGTGAGCTACGAGGAGAGATAAAGTAAGACTACTGTGAAACTAATTTCCTGACGCTTTGTTACTCTGTAAAGTGTACAGCTGCAATTAAAGAATGAACACGCAGAGTGAAAAGGGTGAAGCTAGAAGAATGCGCGTCAACCCCTCAGGAAAACCACGCAACAAACTGTGACAGGACACGACAGCTGGCAGGGGTCTTCTGGTTTCACAGCTCTCTGGAGTATGTACAATACGCAGCCGGCTGTAGTCGCTTACCTCCATAGACGATGCCAAACTGGCCTGAACCAAGCACCTCGTCGGCAAAGATCTGGTACACAGTGCTAATGTCCTGTTTAGGAAAGAGGAAGTGGCGTTATTTCTCTCTGTTCAATACTGGCAATATCTCTGACTCTTCTCATTCTAATACTGAACATCTTTCTGTTTTTATGAGAGAGGCAGTGGAGTTTCCTAACATATTTTATGAACACAAACTTTCCACATCCCAGAAAACCCCAATTTTATTACTATGAGTCTTAATATGCAAGTACAATGTATTCTGTAACAAGGCCTTTGGGGAAAAAGCGCTTTGAATAAAAGAAAGTCTTGTATTTAGTAAGTAATGATCTATAAAAAGTAAATTAACATACAAAAATTAACGAAATTTTACCTACTTCACCACTAAAGAGATTTGCTATCTTTGAGAGAAAAACTCAGAAGGTTTATATTATTGAGCTTAGGCTGATTCTGAAAGCCTGGTGAAAAGGGTATGTGTGAGAAGATCTGCAGCTCAGATCCCTCCCCCTTCTTCGCTCCCTCCCCTCCTCCTAGGTAAGGGCTGCTGCTGTGGGAATATTCCTGGCGGGTGCTCTCCAGTCCCCTCCCTAGTGTTTTAATCAGGGGCTCCCTTGTCCAGGTACGGGGCCGCCAGGGGCCGCAGTCTGGCTTCTGGAGTCAGGGGCTTCATCTCTGTCAGTGTTACACTCCCTGCCGGTGCCTGTCTCATGGCAGCAACTCATACGGAATCGTACAGACCTCAATTTCTCGCTGGTAAAAGGGGTATAATAACATCTATTTCACTGTATTTTTAAGTAACTTAAATACCAACGAGTAACTCTTAAAACTGAATTTGTTCCCAAACCCATTTTGCCAAATGTACTTGTTATATATTATATAGTTTAATTACAAAAAATTAAGTATACTATATAAGTCAATAAAACATTAGAAATTTCTATGAAAACAAAGTAGTTTTAGAAATTCCATAAAGGGGACACTGGGTGGTAGAGTCAGTTAAGCATCTGACTCTTGGTTTTGGCTCAGGTCATGATCTCAGGGTTGTGAGATCGAGCCCCGCATTGGGCTCTGCGCGCAGTGTCAGATCTGCCTGAGATATCTCTCCCCCTGCCCCTCCTCCTCGTGTTCTCTCTCTCAAATAAATAACTCTTTAAAACAAACAAACAAACAAACAAACAAACTCTATAAAGTGAGACACCACAACTATAGCTGTCAATTTATTTGTGAGCAAAATAAATACCAAAGATTGTGGGAGTGACGATTCTGTTCTCAGAATATTTCACAAGTATCCCTGGTTCTACTTTAAAGAAAAATTGGAAATTATAGAGAATCCATTATGGGTGTTGTTGTATAATAAGAACTTGACTGGCCTTTGTCCCTGGTTCCTGAGAGAGAGATTCTAAATCCTTGGAATTTCCCAAGTCATAGGAGTATCTTATATGTTATGTCATTCGTGAGCCCCTTGGATCACACCAGAATTATGCTAACAAAATGATTCAGTATGGGGCAGGGTCACCAGAAAGACCAACCACGTGATTACAGCATTAGGGCCTTTAACGAGTCCAAACTCAGGAGAGGAGAAGGGGGGATAGGAGATGGAGTTCAATCATGTGGCCACTGCTTCAGTCAATCATGCCTTTAATGAGACTCCAATAAAAATTCTGTACACTAAGGCCCAGGTGACTTAACAGGCTGGTGACAGATCACTGTGCTTGCATGTCCTGATTTCCGGGAGAGAATGCAGAAGCTCTACATTCAGAACCCTCCCAGACTGTACCCTATGTGTCTTTGGTTGGCTGATCCTGATTTTTATGTTACAATAAGGCTGTAAATCTAAATCCAGCACTTTCCTGAGTTCTGAGTCATTCTAGTGAATTACTGAACCTCAGTGTGGGTTTGTGGGAATCCCGACTCTGCAGCCAGTTGGTCAAAAGTATGGGTGAATTGGGGGCCCCTGCACTTGTGGCTGGTGTCTCAAGTGAGAGCAGCCTTGAACTGTACCCTTAATGTGTGAAGTCTGCATGAAATCTGGGCAGTGAGCATCAGAACTGTAGAACTACATTACAGGTGTGGCTGATGCAAGAAAGACAAGGTGGAATGCTACTCAGCAGACCCATACTTAAAGAAATCTCAGCCCTGTGACAAAAGCAGATCAATGTGTATATATGCATGTTTTAAGGTATAATGAAAATTTTAAGATTTATAAGAATCATTTTTATATGCTTCCCAACTTTAATCAATTTTTTGTTTAACCAAGGAAATTTTGATTCTAATCAAATTAGATGAGGGAACATCCACTAGTCAAATAACTGCTAGAAAAGGTTTTCACAAAGACCAGTTCTGAACCTCTTCCTTTCTCAGATATGAATGGGCATGTCCCTCAAGTTCTCAGGGGATCCTTCAAAGTTAGTGATCTCATGTTTGTGTAATCCCCCTTTTCCTCCGCAAGAATCTGGCTCTATTCTACCTACCACTACGACAAGAGACACACAATTACATCTCCTTGAAACCCTCTATTCCCTGTAACACTACTGGATAGCCAGTCTCTTCACTTCAGTCTTAGAAAAGCCAACATCCATATGTTATAGGGGTATTACAGCTGGAGGCCCCAAGTGGAAGATGACAAAATTTTTATCAGAGAAATTTATAGATAGCCAATGAACTATTTTATGACTTCTTTTTCAAATATTCTTTCTTTCTAATCCAGGGTTGGCAAATCAGTCTACAGGCCAAATCCAGCCTGCTGTCTCTCCTGTATGGGCTCCTGAACTAAGAATAGACTTTACATTTTAAATAGTTAAAAGGGAAAATAATAATAGTATATTTTGACATGTGAAAATGATATAAAATTCAGGGGAGGAGGAGTCAAGATGGCGGAGAGGTAGCAGGCTGAGACAACATCAGGCAGCAGGAGATCAGCTAGATAGCCTATCAAACCATTCCGAATACCTACGAATCCAACAGGAGATCGAAGAGAAGAAAAACAACAATTCTAGAAACAGAAAATCGACCACTTTCTGAAAGGTAGGACCAGCGGAGAAGTGAATCCAACGTGACGGGAAGATAGACCCCAGGGGGAGGGGCCGGCTCCCGGCAAGCGGTGGAGCACAAAATCAGGACTTTTAAAAGTCGGCTCCACGGAGGGACATCACTCCAGAGGCTAAACTGGGGTGAAGACCTCTCGGGGACAGCGTGGACTCAGGTCCCACAGGGTCACAGAAGGATCGGGGGTATCTGAGTGTCGCAGAGCTCACAGATATTAGAGCAGGGAAACCAGCTGCGGAGTCAGAGCCGAGGTTTCCTGGAGCTGTGGTCAGTGACACGGGCCGGTGCTCTGTGACACGGGCTGATGCTCTGTGACACGGGCCGGTGCTCTGTGCGAGGGGTCCCCACAAGATCTGGGGAGACTCCGACCGGGGAGAGCTCAGGGATCTACGGGGTTGGAGACTCCAGGTGGGACTCTGCCAGAGACAGAGACGCCTGGTCACAGGCTGGGTGAGCTCGGAGCACTCCCAGAAGCCAGTGAGACGGGACTGCTTACGCACGATTTTCTCCAAGCGCGGCTGGAGGCTGGGGAGACGGGAGTGATTAAACGCTTTTCTCTGAAGGCGCACTGAAGACTGGGGCCCCTAGCTCTCGGCTCCTCTGAACCGGAGATTGGGAGGCCGCCATTGTCATTCCCGTCCTCCGGAACTCTACAGAAAGCGTTCAGGGAACAAAAGCTCCCGAAAGTGAACCTGAGAGGATTACTTAGCTCGGCCCCTGGCAAGAGCGGTGCAATTCCGCCTGGGGCAAAGACACCTGAGAATCACTACAACAGGCCCCTCCCCCAGAAGATCAAAGAAATCCAGCCAAGACCAAGTTCACTTAACAAGGAGAACAGCGGATTCTTATCTGGACAAAATGACAAGGCGGAAAAACTCACCACAAAAAAAAGAACAGGAGGCAGGACTGAAGGCTAGGGACCTAATCAATACAGACATTGGTAATATGTCAGATCTGGAAATCAGGATGACGATTCTCAAGGTTCTAGCCGGGCTCGAAAAAGGCATGGAAGATATTAGAGAAACCCTGTCAGGAGAAATAAAAGCCCTTTCTGGAGAAATAAAAGAACTAAAATCTAAGGGGCGCCTGGGTGGCTCAGTGGGCTAAAGCCTCTGCCTTCGGCTCGGGTCGTGATCCCAGAGTCCTGGGATCGAGCCCCGCATCGGGCTCTCTGCTCAGCGGGGAGCCTGCTTCCTCCTCTCTCTCTGCCTGCCTCTCTGCCTACTTGTGATCTCTGTCTGTCAAATAAATAAAATATTAAAAAAAAAAAGAACTAAAATCTAATCAAGTTGAAATAAAAAAAGCTATTAATGAGGTTCAATCAAAAATGGAGGCTCTTACTGCTAGGATAAATGAGGCAGAAAAAAGAATTAGTGATATAAAAGACCAAATGACAGAGAATAAAGAAGCTGAGCAAAAGAGAGACAAACAACTACTAGACCACGAGGGGAGAATTCGAGAGATAAGTGATACCATAAGACGAAACAACATTAGAATAATTGGGATTCCAGAAGAAGAAGAAAGAGAAATAGGAGCAGAACGTATACTGGAGAGGATTATTGTAGAGAATTTCCCTAATATAGCAAGGGGAACAAGCATCAAAATCCAGGAGGTGCAGAGAACACCCCTCAAAATCAATAGGAATCAGTCCACACCCTACCATCTAATAGTAAAATTTGCAAGTCTTAGCGACAAAGAGAAAATCCTGAAAGCAGCACGGGACAAGTAGTCTCTAACATACAATGGTAAAAATATTAGATTGGCAGCAGACTTATCCACAGAGACCTGGCAGGCCAGAAAGAACTGGCATGATATATTCAGAGCACTAAACGAGAAAAACATGCAGCCAAGAATACTTTATCCAGCTAGGTTATCATTGAAAATAGAAGGAGAGATAAAAAGCTTCCAGGACAAACAAAAACTGAAAGAGTTTGTAAACACCAAATCAGCTCTACAGGAAATATTGAAAGGGGTCCTCTAAGCAAAGAGAGACCCTAAAAGTATTACCAGAAAGGAACAGAGACAATATACAGTAACAGTCACCTTACAGGCAATACAATGGCACTAAATTCATATCTCTCAATAGTTACCCTGAACGTAAATGGGCTAAATGCCCCAATCAAAAGACACAGGGTTTCAGAATGGATAAAAAAACAAAACCCATCCATATGCTGCCTACAAGAAACTCATTTTAGACCCGAAGACACCTCCAGATTGAAAGTGAGGGGGTGGAAAACAATTTACCATGCTAATGGACATCAGAAGAAAGCTGGGGTGGCAATCCTTATATCAGATCAATTAGATTTTAAGCCAAAGACTATAATAAGAGATGAGGAAGAACACTATATCATACTCAAAGGGTCTGTCCAACAAGAAGATCTAACAATTTTAAATATCTATGCCCCTAACATGGGAGCAGCCAACTATATAAACCAATTAATAACAAAATCAAAGAAACACATTGACAAGAATACAATAATAGTTGGAGACTTTAACACACCCCTCACTGAAATGGACAGATCATCCAAGCAAAAGATCAACAAGGAAATAAAGGTCTTAAATGACACACTGGAGCAGATGGACATCACAGATATATTCAGAACATTCCATCCCAAAGCAACAGAATACACATTCTTCTCTAGTGCCCATGGAACATTCTCCAGAATAGATCACATCCTGGGTCATAAATCAGGTCTCAACAGGTATCAAAAGATTGGGATCATTCCCTGCATATTTTCAGACCACAATGCTCTGAAGCTAGAACTCAATCACAAGAGGAAATTTGGAAAGAGCCCAAATACATGGAGACTCAACAGCATCCTTCTAAAGAATGAATGGGTCAACCAGGAAATTAAAGAAGAATTGAAAAAAACCATGGAAACAAATGATAATGAAAACACAACAGTCCAAAATCTGTGGGACACAGCAAAGGCAGTCCTGAGAGGAAAATATATAGCGATACAAGCCTATCTCAAGAAACAGGAAAGGTCTCAAATACACAACCTAACCCTACACCTAAAGGAGCTCGAGAAAGAACAACAAAGAAAGCCTAAACCCAGCAGGAGAAGAGAAATAATAAAGATCAAAGCAGAAATCAATGAAATAGAAACCAAAAAAACAATAGAACAAATCAATGAAACTAGGAGCCGGTTCCTTGAAAGAATTAATAAGATTGATAAACCCCTGGCCAGACTTATCCAAAAGAAAAGAGAAAGGACCCAAATAAATAAAATCATGAATGAAAGAGAAGAGATCACAACCAACACCAAAGAAATACAAACAATCATAAGAACATATTATGAGCAACTCTATGCCAACAAATTTGACAGTCTGGAAGAAATGGATGCTTTCCTAGAGATATATAAACTGCCAAAACTGAACCAGGAAGAAATAGAAAACCTGAATAGGCCCATCACCAGTAAGGATATTGAAACAGTCATCAAAAATCTCCAAACAAACAAAAGCCCAGGGCCAGATGGCTTCCCAGGGGAATTCTACCAAACATTTAAAGAAGAATTAATTCCTATTCTCCTGAAACTGTTCCAAAAAATAGAAATGGAAGGAAAACTTCCAAACTCATTTTATGAGGCCAGCATCACCTTGATCCCCAAACCAGATAAGAATCCCATCAAAAAAGAGAATTACAGACCAATATCCCTGATGAACACAGATGCGAAAATTCTCACCAAAATACTAGCCAATAGGATCCAACAGTACATTAAAAGGATTATTCACCACGACCAAGTGGGATTTATTCCAGGACAGCAAGGTTGGTTCAACATCCGCAAATCAACCAATGTGATACAATACATTAACAAAAGAAAGAACAAGAACCATATGATACTCTCAAAAGATGCTGAAAAAGCATTTGACAAAGTGCAACATCCCTTCCTAATCAAAACTCTTCAAAGTGTAGGGATAGAAGGCACATACCTCAATATTATCAAAGCCATCTATGAAAAAACCCACTGCAAGTATCATTCTCAATGGAGAAAAACTGAGAGCTTTTCCGTTAAGGTCAGGAACACAGCAGGGATGTCCGCTATCACCACTGCTATTCAACATAGTACTAGAAGTCCTAGCCTCAGCAATCAGACAACAAAAAGAAATTAAAGGCATCCAAATCGGCAAAGAAGAAGTCAAACTATCACTCTTTGCAGATGAGATGATACTATATGTGGAAAGCCCAAAAGGCTCCACTCCAAAACTGCTAGAGCTTGTACAGGAATTCAGTAAAGTGTCAGGATATAAAATCAATGCACAGAATTCGGTTGCATTTCTTTACACCAACAAGACAGAAGAAAGAGAAATTAAGGAGTCAATCCCATTTATAATTACACCCAAAACCATAAGATACCTAGGAATAAACCTCACCAAAGAGGCAAAGAATCTATACTCAGAGAACTATAAAGTACTCATGAAAGAAATTGAGGAAGACACAAAGAAATGGAAAAATGTTCCATGCTCATGGATTGGAAGAATAAATATTGTGAAAATGTCTATGCTACCTAAAGCTATCTACACATTTAATGCAATGCCTATCAAAATCCCATCTAATTTTTTCAAAGAAATGGAACAAATCATCCTAAAATTTATATGGAACCAGAAAAGACCTCGAATAGCCAAAGGAATATTGAAAAAGAAAGCCAAAGTTGGTGGCATCACAATTCCAGACTTCAAGCTCTATTACAAAGCTGTCATCATCAAGACAGTATGGTACTGGCACAAAAATAGACACATAGATCAATGGAACAGAATAGAGAGCCCAGAAATAGACCCTCAACTCTATGGTCAACTAATCTTCGACAAAGCAGGAAAGAACATCCAATGGAAAAAAGACAGCCTCTTCAACAAATGGTGTTGGGAAAATTGGACAGCCACATGCAGAAAAATGAAATTGGACCGTTTCCTTACACCACACACGAAAATAGACTCAAAATGGATGAAGGACCTCAACGTGAGAAAGGAATCCATCAAAATCCTTGAGGAGAACACAGGCAGCAACCTCTTCGACCTCAGCTGCAGCAACTTCTTCCTAGGAACAACGCCAAAGGCAAGGGAAGCAAGGGAAAAAATGAACTACTGGGACTTCATCAAGATCAAAAGCTTTTGCAAAGCAAAGGAAACAGTCAACAAAACCAAAAGACAACTGACAGAATGGGAGAAGATATTTGCAAACGACATATCAGATAAAGGGCTAGTATCCAAAATCTATAAAGAGCTTAGCAAACTCAACACCCAAAGAACAAATAATCCAGTCAAGAAATGGGCAGAGGACATGAACAGACATTTCTGCAAAGAAGACATCCAGATGGCCAACAGACACATGAAAAAGTGCTCCACATCACTGGGCATCAGGGAAATACAAATCAAAACCACAATGAGATACCACCTCACACCAGTCAGAATGGCTAAAATGAACAAGTCACGAAATGACAGATGCTGGCGAGGATGCGGAGAAAGGGGAACCCTGCTACACTGTTGGTGGGAATGCAAGCTGGTGCAACCACTCTGGAAAACAGTATGGAGGTTCCTCAAAAAATTGAAAATAGAGCTACCTTATGACCCAGCAATTGCACTACTGGGTATTTACCCTAAAGATACAAACGTAGTGATCCAAAGGGGCACGTGTACCCGAATGTTTATAGCAGCAATGTCCACAATAGCCAAGTTATGGAAAGAACCTAGATGTCCATCAACAGATGAATGGATAAAGAAGATGTGGTATATATATACGATGGAATACTATGCAGCCATCAAAAGAAATGAAATCTTACCATTTGCGACGACATGGATGGAACTAGAGCGTATTATGCTTAGCGAAATAAGTCAACTGGAGAAAGACAACTATCACATGATCTCCCTGATATGAGGAAGTGGAGATGCAACGGGGGTGGGGGTTAAGGTGGTAGGAAAAGAAAAAATGAAACAAGATGCGATCGGGAGGGAGACAAACCAAAAGAGACTCTTAATGTCATAAAACAAACTGAGGGGGGTGGGGAGGAGAGGGGTTGGGAGAGGGTGGTGGGGTTACATTATATGTTTAAATTAAAAAAGCTTAAATAAAAAAAAATTAAAAATTTAAGAAAATGATATAAAATTCAAATTCAAGTGTCTATAAATACAGTTATACTGGGACACAGTCATGCTCATTCCTTTATGTACTGCCTTTGGATGCTTTCTCATGACCATGGCAGAGTAAAGTAACTGGGTGTGGGCCCCACAGCCTAAAATGTAGGAAGTATGCTGACCCTCGTCATAATCTCTAACACATACAGCCAAACTTCTTCCATTCACTACAAGACTACAAAAGTCTTGTATATTAAAGACTTGTATGTCCTGCTTCCCTCTATTTGTCCATCGCGGTCCCTGTACTTGCCCTAACTATTGTCCACCCCCATCTCCCCACACTTCAGCCGAAATGCCTTTCCATCCATCCTTGCGGGCACAGCTCAGGTTTCACTTCCTTGAGGAAGCTTTCCCTCCTTGCTGACCAGCAAGAAGTAATCTCTCCCTTCTCTTTGAACTAGTCTATCACTATATAATATTCTACTATCACTTGTGAAAAAATGATCTTTATTTTCACACTATAAAAAATCTGCCTTAGTTTCCTTCATAAAGCAGAACTCCTCAGAGTAGTTATCAGCCACAGAATCTAGCTGGTACCTTTAGGCCAAGTGCTCAATACTCTGGCCTATGAACTTTTTTTAAAATTCAAATATAATTAACATACAGTGTTATATTAGTTTCAGATGTATAATATAGTCGTTTACAATTCTAAGTTTCTCAGCGCTCATCAAGATAAATGTATTCTTAATTTCCTTTATCTACTTCACCATCCCCCCCACCCAACTCCCCTCTGGCAACCACATTTGTTTTCTGTATTTAAGAGTTTGTTTTCTGTCTCCTGAACTTATTTAATAAGATTTTCACATCTTATTTTACTTATTTTAATTACCCAATTTGCATATTTTAGCTGTAATTTTTACTTACCACATTTTCCTGGATCTGACAGTTAGATACAGAGATACTAGTAGACAAATCTTCTGTAAAACAGAAAGATGATGTATGAGAAAAGAACAAAATTGTTGTATGACTTAATATTAACATTTGCTGATATGTGAATGCCCACACTACAATAAATTATAAAAACTGACTAACATACAGTTAATATAATTATGTTCTTTAAAAAAATTTATCCACACACACAATACTAACCCATCAACAAGAAACTAGTCAAATAAAATATGACACATCCACACAAAGAAATACTATCTAAACATTTAATAGTGTAGAGCTATCCATACTGAGTTAGAAAGCTATCTATGCCATATTAAGTTAGAAAGGCAAGTTGCAAGGCAGCAGCATTTGAATTAAAAACAAAGAAAATATGATACTTCTGGTGAACAAGAGAGGAAGGGTTAGGGAACAAAAACTTTAGTCTTTATACATTTCCATACTGCCTGCATTTTCTAAAACATAAAAAGCAGGCATTAATAATAAAAAATTAGATAAATCTACATACTGACACTTAAATACAACTGATCCATATTAATTTAATAGTAGATAAAAGCAAATTACAAAAAGAACACAGTATTAATACATTTTTTGTAAAAATAAAAATATAATAATACAGTACAGATAGTACCAGCTTGCATTCTCCCCAAACCAAGAAATATATACCAAATTGTTAATAATGGTTTTCTCATGGGGGGAAAAATAGAAGCAGGAATAAGGAGATATGTTACAAGTGTACGGAAGGGCTGTCTCATTTTATATTCCTTATTACTGTGAAGTTTATATGACTCTATTACTTTGATAAGCAAAGGAAGTAAGTGACAAAAGAAAAGGGCCACATGGAAAGAGACTAGGTCTCAAACATCTAGAATCTCAGCGAGAACTCAAAGAAACAAGATGTGAAATTTCCTTCATGATCCCAAATATAAAAATTAAAAACAAGAAAATGTAAGCATACTGTAAGTCAAAAAAAGTAACATGACTGTCAAAGACTGCATTTAAAAATACGAAGTCAATCTTAAAATATTTTAAATAATTCAAATATTAATGAACAAAAAAGGCATAGCATCAATATTTAAGTGTCTAAAGCTTTGTTTTTCAACCATTCCATTTTCCTAGCGTAAGTCAGTACTGATTTTATTTCAAAGGCCTCCGCTGTATAGCTCACCTAGATTTATCTTCTATTTATTTCCAGAACTCCACTCCAGAAAAACCAGTAGCAGCAGCCAACAGCCCAGGAATAGTATTACCAATGTGTCAGGAACTGTGCTAAGTGCATCATATGCATTTATTATTATTCCCACTTTAGATTAGCGACTGCGGAGACCAAGATCACACAGCCAGTAAGCGGCGACTATGCTTTCATTCTCTACCATCCTCATTCTTAACCCCTCTGTCATTCTGGTTTTAGAGACTCTTATCCTGAGGGAGGCGGTCCATGGATGAGCTGGAGAACAGAGAATATTCCTATATCCCATTTATTTATAAAATTTGTGTTTATGTCCCTGTATTATTTTCTGGGGGAAAAAGTCCATGGCTTTAATGAGGATATCAGACTTTTGCGTAAAATCCCCCAAAACTTAAGAAGACTGTAAATATCCATCTGATTCATCCTCTAAGAGTCAATATTAAACACCAAACATGTTCACAGTCATTACTTTCATCCCTTTGATCACACCCATCTCCTTAACTAGAGTAACACTACCCCCCTTCACCCTTCCCTTTTGATTTCTCCTATCCTTACCTACTTGAGATCAAAGGTCAAGGTCCAAATCAGATTGTCTCTATCATAAAGTCTCTGCTTACTCCTCCTATTCTTATCTGCACCCCCCAGATAACGCATTACTCATTTCTGCAATCTACTGCCTTATGCTACCACTTAACACTTGGGTTGTATGTCGTTTCTCCCTTAATTTCTATGTTTCTTTTGTATTCTAGCTCAGAGCCTAGCATAATGCCAAGAATAGGTGCATGAAATAACAGAGCTGAACTGAAATAATGCACATTTAGGAACTGGCTGATACCTATTTCGATTTAAATATACTTGTCTAATGAATGATGTTTCCCCATAAATAACCCCAGTAGCATAAAAGTGACATTATGTTACGGCTTTCACTTGATCCTTTATCAAGGATTTATTTTATAAATTTTGTTGGTGCAAAGAACATGTTTTAATAATTTTTTAGTATTTCTGAATGTTTTCATTCAGTTTAAAAAAAATGGCATTTCTGACTTCATAGTATGCTGTGAACCATAATACTCTATCACCTGTTTATATCCCACCATGAAGCAAAATGCTAGTAGTCTGCTTAATCCAACGAGAATTCATGGATACCAAACACTGGTTCTCCTTCCTTTAATGCTGAGAACCCTATAAAGTAGGTACTATTACAGAGAGGTAAGGTTTTGCCTAAGATCATATAACAGGTTGGCAGAATCAGGACTTGAATGTAGGGAAACTGACTCTGGAACCTAGCTCTAGGGGTTTATGTATACATTAAAACTAACATAACTATACAAAGGAATTAACTAACAATACTGGTTAGTACAGATGAAGCTTAAAGTAAGAATTAGAAATATATACAGAGGGGTGCCTTGGTGGCTCAGCTGGTTAAGCATCTGCCTTCGGCTGAGGTCATGATCCCAGAGTCCCGGGATTGGGATCGGGATCGAGATTGAGCAGGGAGTCTGCTTCTCCCTCTGCCCCTCCACTCCGCTCATGCTCGCGTTCTCTCTCTCTCAAGTAAATCTTAAAAAAAAAAGAAAAAAAAAAAGAAGAGGAAAAAAAAAGTAGAAAGATATAAAGAAAGAAATACATGCAGAAACACAACCACACCCACAAAATGCTTAAGAACCAGAGAAGGGGAAAAAGCCATCAACAAGCTTATTGCTTACTGTGATCTTTCCCTTGCCCTGGAGAAGTGCAAACACTTGCTTGAGGGGTAACAGGCATGAGAGCTTGGCGAATTGCTTTTTCCCAGCTCTGTGCTACATCAACTCCAACTCCAGTGGCAGCAAGAACAGGATTGTGGGAGCTATCCCCATTGTTCTCCCCAACAAAGTATACCATAGTATCAGTGATGATTTCAAAACAGTGTGGGTTGCTGCCTTGTGAAATGTTTGTGAAATCTTGTGGCGAAGATATGCGGAGAATTTCTGAAAGTGGAATTTCCTGAAGTAAAAAATTAAGCATTAAAAGATATGAATACATCTTTGTTTTTATTTTCAAATACACTAAACAGAGATATGCGTTAATGAATGCATTAATATGAACACAAGTATGTGCTACATGGAACACATAGTCAAGACTTATGATAATATCTGCCTGGAATGATTTGCACACCCAACAATGCCGAAGGCAGAGCATGGAGTATGATAACTAAGCCAGTGATTCAGGCCTGCAGCACGGTCATTAGACTGCAAGGAAGGAGAGGAGCCTGGAGGGTAACTGCCACTATATTCAACACTTGTCACTTTCCAATTGTCATTAAATCAACTCAACAATTACTTCTCTACCAGCGGCTGCTGCAAGATACAGCCCTCAGAGAAGAACAAAGCAAAAATAAGAGCAAAAGTAGAATGTTAGTATAGGTTGTTCAAGCATTCTGTCTGGTTCTGCCCATAAATGTAACAAACATTTATATGAAATCCATTCCCTAATGCAAAGAAAGTACTTAAAAGAACCCAACCAGATCAAAGCAAGTCATTAATTTCTATTCTCTTTCTTAAGGATATAATTGCTACACTCTGCTATTTTGTCTGGTGTCTGTCTGTGACACGCAAAGGGTGGAGGAAGCCAAGCAAAGAAGACTATACAGAGGTGAAGAAGAAGCTTCTGGGAATCAGGGCCTCAGATAAAATGGAGCAGTAGAGAATACCAAACCCCACAGTGGCCTCTTCTGGGCAGGCAACATCATGGGACTTACTACACTGCCCAATCTAAATCATAGCATCCAAAAGGCAATCAATAGCAACCTGACAAGCAGGCCAAAACCAAAGGAACACACAACAAAACAACAACCCTGGGCAGCAGGGCTATTGTGAGGGGTGAAATGGAGTGGTGTGGGACAGTTATTTCAACAAGGAACTTAACAGTGCCTTCTATACATGATATTAGGCAGAGTCAAAATAGGTATATGCCAAGATAATAATGAATATTACTTGAATATTTGGAAAATATACAATGTTTCAATGTATATATTTTTCAAAATGTGTATAATTTTTACCTTATAATACTTTGATCCAGATTCATTTTGAAACAATGTCAGACATTTGCTGTCCAGTCTCCAGTAATGCCTCTTTCTCTATAAAATAAAGGACATAAAACTCTACGGTATAAAAATAATGATTCCTCCAAAGTACCTGTCCCTTTCCTTTCCCTTTCATTTCTACTCATAAGTTTGTATTTCTGTAGGTTTAAAATTCATGAGGGTCAAAATTCTGCAAATATAAGAAGAATATAGAGTGACAAGTATACTCCCGCCACCATTCACTTCCACCCTACTCCAGGTAAGCAATGGTAGTAGGTTTCCAGGCATCCTTTTAGAGAATTTTATGCATGCACACTCAAATACATACATGGTACACAAGAGCAGATAGGTAATTTACCTATAGGCTACATTTCTAATCTGGCTCGCTGGATCAGAAAATATATACACATGTAATTTTGCTCGACAATGTCAATCACCCTTCATAAGATTTGACCCAATTTATAGTTTCATCAGCAACATAAGTACCTATTTACTCAAACTTTCACTAATATAGTTTTACTTTTGATCTTGGCTACACTGATAAATAAAAGCTGGTAATTCACTGAAATTTTAAATTGTACTTTTTATTAAAAATGAGCACTGGGGGACACCTGGGTGGCTCAGTTGGTTAGCGGCTGCCTTCAGCTCAGGTCATGATCTCAGGGTCCTGGGATGGAGTCCCGCATTGGGCTCCTTGCTCGGCAGGCAGCCTCCTTCTTCCTCTGCCTCTGCCTGCCACTCTGTCTGCCTGTGCTCTCTCTTTCTCTCTCTAACAAATAAATAAAATCTTTAAAAAAAAGTGAACACTGGGTCTGCTCCATAAACAATGAATTTCGGAACACTGAAAAAATTAGATTAAATTTTAAAGAATTGAGCTTGGGAGAAAGAAAATGAGGTTATAGGTGACTCTGAAACTGAAATTCAAAAAAAGAATCTGAAACTGAAATTCAAAAAAAGAATGAGATCAAGCTCTTATGTTTAAGAGTCATAAGCATTTCCTTGATCGTGAACTCTGCTGATATTCTTTGCCCATTCTTTGATTGTGCTGTGTGGTCTTTTTCTGATCAATTTATTGTCATCCTTACATATAATGAAATTAATCCTTTTTTAAATGAAATGAATCCTGGGGCTCCTGGGTGGCTCAGTGGGTTAAAGCCTCTGCCTTCAGCTCAGGTCATGATCCCAGGGTCCTGGGATCGAGTCCTGCATCGAACCTCTCTGCTCAGCAGAGAGCCTGCCTCCCTTCCTCTCTCTCTCTGTCTGCCCCTCTGACTATGTGTGATCTTTGTCAAATAAATAAAATCTTTAAAAAAAATGAAATGAATCCTTGTATAAATGATGACTTCAGGATACTTTTTTCAGTTTGTCATTTGTCTTTGCTTTTGTTTTTTGGTATGTTTTTGTTTTTTCTTAACATGCCCCTTTATTTTTAAAAATGAAGACTTCAGCCATTTTTGGTCACAGTGTAATTAAACAGAAGGTACAGAGATTTCTCATATACTCCCTGCCCCCCATACATGCAAAGCCTCCCCATTATCTACATTCTCATTCAGAATTGTACACTTGTTACAACTGATGAACCTACACTGACACATCATAACCACAAAGTCCAGAGTTTACTTTATGGTTCCCTCTAGTGTTGTACGTTCTTAGGGTTTGGACAAATGTATAATGACAGGTTTCCATCATTTTATTTTATAGAGTATTTTCCTTGCCTTAAAAATTCTGTGTTCTTTCTGCCTATTCATGCCTACCTGCCCCCTACCCCTGATATTCTTTTTTTTTTTTTAAACATTTTATTTATTTATTTAACAGAGGGAGAGAGAGATCACAAGTAGGCAGAGAGAAAGGCAGAGAGAGAGGGGGAAGCAGGCTCCCCACTGAGCAGAGAGCCCGCTGCGGGGCTCGATCCCAGGACCCTGAGATCATGACCTGAGCCGAAGGCAGAGGCTTTAACCCACTGAGCCACCCAGGCGCCCACCCCTGATATTCTTTATTGTCTCCATAGTTTTACTTTTTCCAGATGTCATATAGTTGGAATCATACAGTTTGTAGTCTTTTCACACTGGCTTCTTTTCCTTAGTAATATGCATTTAAGATTCCTCCATAGCTCACTGCCATCTAGTACTGAATAATATTCCACTGTCCGGATGTATGTACTACGGTCTGTCAATTCACTTACTGAAGGACATCCTGTTGCTTCCAAGTTTTGGCAATTATGAATAAAGCTATTGTAATCATCCATATTCAGGTTTTTGTGTGGACCTAAGTTTTCATATCCTTTGGGTAAAAACCAAGGTGTGCAACTAACTGCTAGGTCATATGGTGAAAGTATGTTCAGTTTTGTAAGAAGCCGTCAAACTGTCTTCCAAAGTGTCCATACCATTTTGCATTCCCCCCAACAATGAATTAAAGTTTGTACTGCTCTATCTACATCCTTGCCAGCCTTTGGTGGTGTCAGTGTTCAGGTTCTGGCCATTCCAATCAGCGTGTAGTGGCATTCCACTGCTCTTTTAATTTGCATTTTCCTGATGACATATGATATGGAACGCCTTTTCATATGCTTATCTGCCATCTGTGTATCTTCTTTGGTGAGGTATGTGTTAAAGGTCTTTGACTCATTTATTAATTGGGCTGTTTCCTTACTGTTGAGTTTTAATAGTTCTTTGTATATTTTGGAGAAATCTTTCATCAGATGTTTCTTTTACGAATATTTTCTCCTAGTCTGTGTTTGTCTCATTCTCCTGACACTGTCTTTTACAGAGCAGAAGCTTTTAACTGTAATGAAGTCCATCTTATGAATTATTTCTTTCACAGATTTTGTATTTGGTGATGTATCCCCAGATACTTTCTGAATCTCTATTGCTCTACTAGTTTGTAAAAATATTTCAAAGTTCTGCCTTTTGAAAACTCTTTACAAATATAACTACAGTTCCACTGTATTAAAATGCCTTAATATAGTTCTCGTTCTTATTTTGATTTTAAAAATGCATAAAGTAAAGCACATAACAAAGTTTCACTACCATTTTACAACGTCTATGATTACTGACCAGGGTGTCCCTGCTGCTGTAATGGACCATCCACCCTTCCTTCACCATCGTGCTGCTCTTCCTCTTTGTGTGCTTGATGGACTGTACAACCCTCATTAGCGGAATATTACTGCTTGTTGATGGACTAAAAAACATTTAGAGTTCAAGATAAAATATTGATAATTTCAATTTTTTAAAAAGTCACATAAATACTTTAAACTCACCAGCCCTTTTTAGGATAATTGAGCTTACAATTTTTCAAAATATCTTAGAGAAATAGCTTAAGAAAATAATCCCATTATGATGACACACAGTTGATTTATAAAAGACTAAGATGATACTACAAGTCCTCATATTTTTTGACGGGTCATAACACAAAACAATGCACAGAGCAGAAGGAATTCTCCCTAATTGCAAGATATGAATCCTGGAAGAGGGCTGGAGCCCTTAGATAGAGGCTTCAAACTTTTTTACCACAATCTCATTTGGGATTGCTGTTGAGAAAGCTGCTTTTGCCCTAGGCGGCATGGTTAATTAGTAAATTCACAATAAGGTAAAAAGTAAGTATATCTACACACAAATTTACATGGTTCAAAGGTCAAATTCCATTATTCATGTTGTTAGCAAAAAGTATTTCTAGCAGAAGACACTGAAAGGCAAATGTTTACAGATAACAATCAAGAAAATAAAAATAATAAATAATGCACCGTCAAATCAGGTAATACTGAAACATGGGCCAGGAACAGCATAGCTAGAGAAAAAGAACAATTTGGGGCATAAATGTGAAAACACGGTTTTTCAATTTCAGTTAAATATTTTCTCTTAAATTATGGAGTATTCATGATTAGAAGCTACCTAAGTTTTCTTGGTAGTCTCCAAACTGGGTAAACATTAAATTTTGTTTAGAATGAGAATGATAGTAATAGCTGTAATCTAATGATAAGCCAAAATGAATAAAGGACCACTCAGCCATGTGAGATTGATAAATGATCCACTTTCTCTAGATACCTCCTGGTTGCCACTGAAAAACAAAACCTGCCAAAATATTAACATTTCATTACAAAGTAGTATGTCCTATAAAGCTGTATACATAGAAAAACTGAATTTCTATATACCTAAGGGGATATCCACACGTTTAATAATCCTACAGCATTTTTACAAAGTGCTATAGCCTAATTAACCACTCCCAAATTCATCACCATCATCTCTGTGCAACATCTGCAGGTACACATTTGTACAGTGTTTCGAACACTCAGTAATCTGCCTGTATGAAGAAACTGGTTGCTTTAACTGACAGTTCAATTCTGACACCTTGTGGTGGCTGCTCCACAGTGAGAGACCACATCTAGGCTACATTTAAATAAAGTGTTTTTCTCTTCAGGAAAACAAGGATTCTCACACCTTCCCATGTTGAGTGGATGGAAGAGTGATATCATTTCTTTCAGAAATCCTGTGGTGCGTGTAGAAGAATCAGCAACAATTTAAATCGATTTTAAATTACACTTTAGGGTCCATTTAAAGAGATTCTTTCTCAAGGGAGCACCTGGACTGAGCCCGCATCTGGTGGCAGCTCGCGGCACACCCACGCACACGCATACCTGATTGTTTTCACAGCTTCCTCATCTCTTTCCACATCAAGATCAGACGGATCCAAGAAGAACATTTTATCTTCTGGAGGAGATGGCTCTTCTGTGTCATCCAAGCCCCGGCTACCATCACTGTTCATGTCACTGCTATCAATATCCATTGGTATATCTGTATCTGCTCCCAGACTGGAAGGTTCTGGCAAAGGTTTAAATGAATTCAGAGTTTTATATTAATGGGAGATCAATACGTCTGAAGAGAAAGAGTTTCTAAAATGTGAGAAAAAAAGCTTTAAAACGCTTAATGAAAATCTAGGAAAATATCTTTATGATTCAAGACAAAGCAGTATTTGAGGAAGATATAAAATTCACACACCATAGACAGAAAATTAATTTGATTAATTAGAATTTAAATCTCTATATGTCAAAAGATACTAAAAGTAAAGTAAAAGATTAGCCACCACTATTGTATGTTGGGTTGAGTGGTTTTCCACAAATGTCCAAGGCAATTTGTTAGAGAAAGAATAAATAGACTGTTCAAAAACTAGTGCTAGTACAACTGGGTAACTACATGCACAAAGGTGAAACTGGATGTCTTTTTTAAACCAAATTCAAAAAGTGGATCACAGGTCTAAATGTAAGAGCTAACCCTATAAAATTCTTAGAAGAAAACATAAGAGTCAATCTTTGTGACCTTGGGTTATCCCAAGCCTTCTGATAGAACACCAAAAACCTAAGCGATAAAAGAAAAAATAAATTGGACTTGATTTTGTGTTGCAAATGATACCTCAAGACAGTAAAAAGACAGCCCAAAGAAGGGGAAAAGTATTTACGTATATCAGAGACCTCTATCTCAAATATTTGAAGAACACTTACAACTCAATAATAAACAACCAGTTAAAAACGCAAAAGACAATAATAGATATTCCTCAGAGCAGATGTAAAAATGGCCCACAGACATGTGAAAAGATGTGCCTATCAATTAGCCATCAGCGAAATGCAAATCAAAACGACAACTCACTAGGATGGCAACAGCCAAAATGATGGACAAGAACAAGTGGAGGCGAGCATACGGAGCAATCTGAATCCTCACACACGCTGCCGAGAATGTCAAATATATAGCTGCTCTGGGAGACAGTCTGGCAGTCCTCCTCCAAATGTTAAACACAGAGTTATCATATGACTCAACAATTCTACAACCAGATATCTGCCCAAGTGAAATGAAAACCTATGTCCACAGAAACTGTACTCAAATGTTCAGAGCAGTATTCACCATAGCCCCAAAGTGGATACAACTCAAATGCCCATCAGCTGATAAATAAAATGTGGTATATTCATGCACAGGAATGTTATTCATGACAAAGCAGAAGGCAGTATTGTTAAAACATGGATGAACCCTGAAAATGTGAAGCTATGTCAGACAACTTCAGACCCAAAAGATTACACATTATATGATTTCATTTATATGAAATGTCTAGAATAGAAAGACTCATAGAGATACAAAGTTGATGGCAGCTGCCAGGGGCTGGTGGGGAAGAGTTAGGAGTGACTACTAGAGTGTATGCAGCTTCTTTTCAGGGTGATGAAAATGTCCCACCATTGGACTGTAATGACAGCTGCCTAACTTTGTGAATAAACTAAATGTGTAAAGTACGAAAATTATCTCAGTAAAGCTACTTAAAAAAAATGATAAGCCACAACTGAGAGAAGGTATTTGTGTCAACTGACAAAGAATTATCAGGTACGATTATCAACAACTCTCTGCAAATCAATAACAAGCACAAAAATGGACAAAATGTGAACAGGTAATTTACAGGGGACAAACCCCTAAGTAACCAGTCAACGTATGAAAGATGTGCAAACTCATTAGTATACAAATGTACTATAAAATCAGTATAAATAGTATTTGATACCCATCTGTCAAACAGTAGAAACGTACAAAAAGATATGAACATAAATCTAGAGAAGAGTTTGGCTCTATAGAAAAACTATACTTACTCATTTATTTCCCAAATGAGAAAACCAATCATGTTATCAATGGTGTTAAACAGCAACCATAAAAATCATGCCATTAAAGAAAAAGTTAAAGTCTTAAGAAATTTAATTTCTGCTCCTTATGCTTTTCCTCCTATAAAACTTATATTTAATTTTTAACAGTCATGTAAATGTTAAAAGAAAAATTATGCTTAGAACCATTTCTTCTTCCTTCCAAAACGGTAATCACTACAATTAATATAATTTTGAAAAGAGAAACAAACAAAACAACAGCAGGCAAGGGTGTCTAGGGAAAGACTGAGAGAGGAGAGAGAGTGAGGCAGTATAATGTGTTCTAATGACCGTGGACTCGGAGGGACCAGATCATGTGGTCCCAAATCCCAACTCTAAGTTTCTGGCTACACTTCTCTGGCAAGTTATTTAATGTCTTTGTGCTTATGTTTACTTATCTGTAAGTACTTAACTCAAAGGACTCTTCTTAGGTTTAAATGTCAATATATGTAAAGAGTGTGGAACAGTGCCTGGTACACAGAGGTAGGCAGTAAGTACTAGAACTACGAAAACCTCTAGGGACAACAGCAGGCTGTTAAAGTCTCTTTTGTCTAAGATGGAAGAGAACATGCAGCACAACTGGCAATATGAGACTACAAAGTGGTAGGTAGTTAAAGGAAAAATAGGAAGGCATAATGACTAATAAAAGTGTACTATTACTGATGTCTGCATTTTGCTTATTAAATAAAAAAAAGTCAAGGTTAAGAAACAAAGTAAAACATGCAAATACAACCTTATACAAAGATAATACACAAAAGAATTGTGACCTTTTTTGATCTTTTATGGAAATTAAGAAAAAGAATTTTACCTCCATTGAAAGTAACCTCTCCAAGGCAGTCTCTTGGTACTTTTGATGCACAGCGTTTATGGCAGTTGAATTTACAATCTGAAATCAAGTTTTTGGTTGATTAATTTATATAATATGTCAGGCAGTATCAGATATGATTGCACTTTTTAAAGTTTTCCTTTTCTAAGAACTCAAGTCTGGGACTAAAGGTCTGGTTTCAAATTCTGATGCCACCTCTTAATAGGTATTTAACTCCTCAGGGCTCAGTTTATTTTTTTAATTTAAATTTCAGCTAGTTAACATAGTGTAATAGGAGTTTCAAGTGTTCAACATAATGATTCAACACTTCCATACATCACAAATACCCTCCTTAATCCCCATCACATAATTCACTCCCCCACCACTCACCTCCTCACCGGTAACCATCAGTTTGTTCTCTATAGTTAAGCATCTGTTTCTTGATTTGTCCCTCTCTTTTTTTCTCTGCTCATTTTTATTTCTTAAATTCTGCATGAGTGAAATCATATGGTATTTGTCTTTCTCTGACCTATTTCACTTAGCATAATTCTCTGTAGCTCCATCTAGGAAGTGGCAAGATTTCATTTTTTATGGCTGATTAATATTCATTGTGTATGTGTGTGTATGTAAGTATATACACACTACATCATCTTTATCCATTCATCAATTGATGGACACTTGGGCTGTTTCCATAATTTGGCTATTATAAATAATGCTTCTATAAATATCAGGGTGCATGTATCCCTTTGAATTAGTAGTTTTATATTCTTTGGGTAAATACCTAGTAGTGGAATTGCTGGATCACATTTTAAACTTTTTTTAATACTTTATTTATTTATTTATTTATTTATTTTTCTTTAAGTTTTTTTATTTAAACATATACTGTAACCCCATCACCCTCTCCCAACCCCTCTCCCCGCCACACCCCTCAGTTTGTTTTATGACATTAAGAGTCTCTTTTGGTTTACATTTTTAAATTTTTAACTCTTTTAAACTTTTTAAGAAAACTCCATACAGTTTTCCAGAGTGGCTGTACCAGTTTGCATTCCCACCCCTCAAGGTGCAGAAAGTTTCCCTTTCACCACAACCTCGACAACACCTGTTGTTTCTTGTGTTGTTGATTTTAGCTATTCTGACAGGTGTGAGGTGATAACTCATTGTAGTTTTGATTTTCATTTCTCTGATTAGTGATGATGAGCATCTTCTCATGTTGTCTGTTAGCCATCTGTATGTCTTCTTTGGAAAGATGTCTGTTCATGTCTTCTGCCCCTTTTTAATTGCATTATTCATTTTTGGGGTGTTGATTGTATAAGTTCTTATATACATTGGGTACTAACTCCATATGGGGAACATCACTTGTGAATATCTTCTCTCATTCCATAGGTTGCTGCCTTTTGGTTTTGCTGATTATTTCCTTTGCTGTGCAGAGCTTTTTATTTAATGTAGCCTTAATAGTTTATTTTTGCTTTTGTTTCCTTTGCCTCAGGAGACACATCTAAAAAAAGTTGCTATGGCTGATGTCAGACATCACTGCCTGTGCTTTCTCCAAGGACTTCTATGGTTTTAGGTCTCACATTTAGGTCTTTAGTCCACTTTGAGTTCATTTTTGTATATGGTGAAAGAGAATGGTCTAATCTTCCCAACACCATTTGTTAAAGAGACTTTTACCCATTCGATATTCTTTCCTGTTTTGTGATGATTAACTGACCATATAGTTGTGGGTTCATTTCAGGGTTTTCTATTCTGCTCCACTGATCTATCACCATTGATTGGCAGGGAAGAGAAATAGCACCAGTTAGCTCCTAGTTGCCAGAGAGTTCTCTCATAAATGCTGCCTCTCAGGGGCAGGCTCTGAGAACAAATAATCTCCTCACTGTGTGTCCCAGGAACTCTTCAGATCACTGTTTCCACACTGTGTATCCCTGGGGTTGTGTGCCTGCTTCTCCAGGAGCAGCTCTGATGCCTCTAGATTCCCTGATGCCTCTAGACTCCTTGGGAGTCCAGTTCACTGACATTTAAAATTTCAGGCTTAAAGCCCCTCTGGCTGCAAGAGCCTATCTTGCTTTCCAAGGCAATGGATGGGCAAACATTCTTGCTGTGCGTTCCCGAGTGCTCTTCTCTTGCCCCTCTCTGTGACCAAGCAAGGGTCCCCTCTATTCTGCAGCAATGAGCATGCATTTCTCCTCTAAACCATGTCCTGCACTTCCTACCTTCATTGAGGCCTCTACTCTACATTTAGTTGTGGAGTTTGTTCTACCATTTTTCAGGTAGATTTCTGGGGTATTTAGGATGCTTTGATAGTTAGCTACTTATATTCAAAGGATGAGTTGAGTCTAGGTTCCTCCTACTCTGCCACCATCTTCCCCACTTCTACCATGGCTCAGTTTATCTCTTTAATGAAGCTAATACTATTCATATGACACATTGCCAAAATGTTGCTGGCAGCACCATGTTTCCTTCCCTTACCTCACATTCATCTTTCCATGTTCCCCTTGAGAGGTTCTGAGGCTGACTACTTTTCCAATATATGTCAAGCACTTACTTTGAGTTCCTAATTAGTAAGGCCTGGTGCATATGCAGAAGAGAGACTGAGATTCTACAAGCTTTTGTTAGGAATTAATAAGGGCTTTCCCATACAGCCTTATATGGAAGGACTGGGCTTCTCATGCACAAGATCACTCACCATTATGAATGGTTCTCTTCAACCTGCAAGAACTTCAGAGTTGATAGCACTGCAGATGAGTGTCAGGTATAAGCTGTTCAATACTACCCTTAACTCAGTAGTTCTCAAACTGTGGTTCCCAGACCAGCAGCATGAGCATTATTAAGAACTTGTTAGAAATGCAAATTCTTGTGCCCCACCCCAAACCTATTATATCAGCAGCTCTGGGAGTGGGGCTGAGAAATGTGTTTTAATAAGTATTTTTAAGGTGACACCAAAATTGAGACCCATGCTATAACTATTGTTTATTACCACCTTCCACCTACCAGAAAATTCTGGATAAAACTAATTCCAAGTCCTGACTCAGAATGATCTTGTACTCCTTGTGATTGAAGAAAATTCTGGGTATTATACCAATGGCATAAGGTAAAGGTCATTATAAGAAAAAGTCCCATGGTTACTAATTTGGTGGATGACAAAACTTGTATTAAATAACACTGTCTTTTTAAATGAAATGCCCTAGAAAAATTGATATATATTAATATATTCCATATATCTTAAATAACGGATGTGCTTTTTATCTCATGAGGTTTTACAAATTGTGACAATAACAAAACTTCTATTTTCCCTTTGAAAATGTAGAGCCAAATTTGTGGCCTACCTGAGCAAGTATGTACCTTCAAATGGCATTATTATTTCTCTGTACTCCTACTCATGGTTTTGTTTTCTTTTTAGATTTTATTTAAATTTAAGTTAGTTAACATATAGGTGTATTATTAGTTTCAGGGGTAGAATTTAGTGATTCATCAGTTGCATATAACACCCAGTGCTCCTTACATCAAGTGCCCTCCTGCCTACTCATGTTTTTATTAACTTATGTTTTTTTGTATTATATATACGCTTTCAAGCTGCCTTAAAGTTTTAATATAACAAAGAAGAGAACAAACAGGTGAGTGAATGAATGAATACTGCTCTTGAAACTGTTTTCTCAAATGATTCAGAGTAACTGTTTAACTAAATTTTCTTTCTTAGCTTGACAAGGTGAATGAAAATGACTGTTTTACTTTTTTTTTAAGATTTTATTTATTTATTTGAGAGACAGCATACAAGAGAAGTAGAG
>ML093282.1:31163-80411 GCA_003697995.1 Taxidea taxus jeffersonii | reverse complement strand
GTTGTGAGAATGAGGTAAAGGGTAAAGGGTATGACTTCTCCACCTTCATCCAGACAGAATGTATTTTGATTTCTAGTTTTGTGCTCTAGTTTTTCTATTCTTTCAGTATTTCAGAGCAGAGTCCTAAGAATGATATGCTCGTGGGTATAAATAAACTTATTCAAATGTTTCTTCCTTTGCTGGTTTCTGTTTCCACAATCATGTCCCCGTTTCACTGATCTTTTTGAAACGAGGGTGTTATTAGTGGGAAAATAACTTATTAGTGGAAGAAGACATAACTGAATGCCAGTACCTTTCTCTCTGCTAACTTTTATGTAGAATTATCCATATTACTTTTCCTTTCTCAAACTGTTTACTGGGGATAGAACTCCTGAATCTTTTAAAAGCACGGAGACACTGTAGTTCAAAGAAGAAAAAGACCTGCTGAATTATAATATGAAAAATCAAAGCATCCTGTACAAGATGAAAAATAACCTCCTTACCTTATGATTTGACAAAAAGCAGGTTAAGCTAAACAGCATTTTATTCAAATGAGATAACATTTTACTCTTTTAAAATTATGTTCTTCAAGCACACCATTAATAAGCAGAGTGCAGAGAACAATTCAACTAAACAATTTTCAGAGCTCCTTTGTGCTAATATCTTCAGCTGTGATCAATATAACCATATGCATTATGCTGAATTATGCATTTCAGCTAAAGATAGAAAGGAACTTTCAAAAGCAGGGCCTTTAAACACATGCAGTTAATTTAAGCATTAAGCAAATGCAAACTGCATTTACATATCCTTCCCCCACATATTCACACAATCTGAAACTAATTTGTACCTTGAATAAAGAGGTGAGTATTCTCTAAAAATAATTTGCGAGTTAGATGAATGACTCTAAGAACCCAGGGAAACATCTTCCGGCAAAGAACACTTGATACATGAAAAGGTAAACGTGTGAAGAGACTTCAAAGTAAAATGAAACAATTTCAAAATCTGTAATACAAAAAGGAACTTCCTAAATATTAAAAGACTTCCTTTTATAGATAATTCCAATTTTTTTGCTTAGTATTTCCCTGGAAAACAATGGTTCAAGGCTGTAATATTTTTCTTATAATCTATTGTAACATTTTCACAAAAACCCTCCAAACCTAAATCATTCGGTCTATAAATTTCAGGTAGTCAAGCAAAATAACTAAAATAACAAATGTATTAAAAAGATTCAGTTCTAGCAATTTTTCTTATGAAGACAAGTAAATAAACGTGTAAAGATTTGTGTAGAAAGATGTTTATGATACTTAAGAAAGTGGAAGCTATTTAAAAATTCATCCACAGAAGACTGTTAAACAATCTTTGGTACATCCTCACATGGAACACTATGACAGCCATTATAAATGATGATGATGTGGATTTATGTTTATACTCAAGGAATGATTTCATGATAGAGTAAATTAAAAATAGTGATTATCTTGTGGTTGTTTGATTGAGGGACTTTTAGATTTTTTCCCTTTTTTTGGTTTACAGTACTTTTTTAATGGTTATACATGAATCACTTTTAATTATTCAAAAAAATCCTAAGAAGACATAAGAACTAGTAAAAAAAAAAAGATGAGGAATGGGTTAATGGTGGATTAAAATAACTTAGCAACTGTTGTTTTAATAATTTAAAAGAAATTTTGGAGTTAATTCAACAATAATAGATCAGTTTAAAAAAAAAGACCACCAAGATTCTATCCCCTTTAAGAGTTTCTTTCCAAAGACCAATTCAGATGTATAAAGAGTTTTAGAATTTTTAATATTTAGGGAAATACAGAAAGCACAGAACTAAGACAGTTTGTTTTTTTCCATTTCTCTTCCTTTAAGAATGAGCAGTTTACACTTGTCTTTGGAAAAGAGAGGGATTATAGAGTGCTTCTGCTTCCTTTAGTCAACAAGGATTTATTGAGCAGCTACTAAACAAAAGCGCTCTGTTAAGTATCACATGAAAATCAGGAACTATATATCTTTGACATCAAATACCCACCCAGTTACAAATCATTTCACTATCTCATTCTACTCACAATATTCCCAAGAATTCATAAATAATTTTTCACAAAATTTCAATCACTTGGTGAGTAAATACTGCACATGTGTGTTTCACTGAAATTAAAACTACATCGATTACAAGAAGTGTTCTGATTTCAGACTTCTCAAAAAATATGAAGAAAAGGTCAGACCATAATTTTAAAGTGTTATCATTTGTAAGATGCCTCCTAATTTCAGAGATGTCAAAATGGGAAAAAAAAAAATCTCTGTTATCGTTAACAAAATAGGGCATTGTGATCTAAACCAATATATAGAGTACTGACTAAATATGTAATTTTTGAACTGAGCCTTCATTAAACTTTGAAATGCTCTTGTGCAACCAAATTGCAAATGTTCAAAAGAAGCAATCTTATTATCACATCACTTTGTTTATGTAGTGGATAAGCAACAGATACAATGTTTGAAACAAAAAATTCAATTCCTTTGTTGTGCACTTGCGTGTATAATCTAGCAAATCAGACATCTACTTTAATTATAATTATTTTATTTCCATGAGATGAGAAGGGTGAGATCTGTGACTCGTATATGAGACTTATTAATGATTATTATTTTAACAGGGACATCCTGACAAGTCTTCCCAGTATTTAGGTTCACTGTCACAGAATAGATTTAGACGTTCTCATTATCGCAGAGATCTTCCCTGTTCGACCCATCAAAACCAGCAACTACTTCTGCTTCTCTGTCATCTTACGCTGCTTTGTTTTTATTCCCACTGCACTTGTCGCCACCTGACACGTTGCATATTTATTTAATTATTGTCAGTTTCTCCCTATTGAATTTATGTTGCATGAGGGCAAGGCCTTTGTTTCAGTCATTGCTGTATCCCCCAGAACTTCGAACAGCGTCTAGCACATTCTGGTGGCTCAATAAATGCTTCTTGACTGCTGTATACAGAAAGGCTTGATTGACATTTGGAAAAGCAACGATGACGACAACAAAATGAAAGGCAATCTGAATAAAAGCATCTCTGATGAAGAAACAAGCCCTTTGGCACATATGCTAGGCTGAGTAAATGGAAATTTGGAGCGACCGGTAAGCTCATGCAAGTGGATGGCTGTTAATACGAGCTGTGTTCCCCATATGGAGCAAGGCGCCTGGCAAAACAGTAGGCGCCACATCATTGCTGACTGAGTCAGTGAATAACAAGGAGTAAGACAGATGTCTGAAATGAATAAGTCAGTAGTCATTTTGTATGTACCTCTTTCGGTTTTGAATCTGTCAAGGATTTCAGTTTTGTCTGTTAGGTCAGATTTTAAGGCAGTCTCGAGTTGAGCGATCTGAACTTTCAGCTGCTGTTCCTTTAACTTCCATTGCTCTTCGTGGGCAGCACTGAAGGCACTGCAAAACACACGTGACATGCAAGGAGAGCCTGGAAATCGGCTTCGATCGAAAATACGCGAGAGAAAAGCTTTTAGTGGCACAGAGACCACTGTCATCATGTCTTAGGAATTAAGTAAACATATGCTGGTCTGCTGCTGTTGAAACCAAGGCGCCTTTCTCAGGCTGCGGTTAGGAAACATGAAAGGGTTTGTGGGATGAGCAAAGGAACTGGCCTTAATTTAGAGCTCTACAGTCAGAAAAGTTGGCAGTGTGCAGCTTTTGTGGGACTAGTAAAGGAATTCAGATACTGTACATACTCCAGAGGAATCCGCAATTCCAAACCTCAGCCAGCGGCTTCGGATAAAACTCTTCTCTCCCACATACAAACCCTCTTAATACAGGGAAAAGGGGCTCGCCACCTGATCTCTACTTCTAGAATCTGAAACTTTTACTGAGTGTGCTAATAACACATTCACAAAATTCTGGCCACGAAATGAATAGCACAGTGAATGACAAGACAGCAATTCTGCTGTGAAGAAGCAGTGACTGTAGTTTTTGTCCTAAAACACCAAGAGCAATAAACAGGCTAAGAACAAAGTTTTACTTGTAACACGACTGGTGTGAAAACCCAGTGAGAACACCTTGGTAAGAAGGACGAAGACAGAAATGTTATTCTCCAGTAAAAGTGTAGCTGTTTAAACTCATGTTCCAGTCTACTGATGATGAAATCCCAGCATTCATTTACGCTAGTGGCTGTCCACTACACACTTGCTGATGAACTACACACTTGCGCTAGCCAGCTGCACTGAAATCACGGAGATTTAAAAATGAAGGTCCTGGGGCCCAGGAATTCAGAGTTTTACAAAGCTTCCCCAGGTGATAGCCAGGTTTTGGAAAACGTGATCTTGATCTATATTTCAGCAGAAAACTATTATCTGTGAGGCCTGATATGACTGAATAATTACCAGCAGCTTTGACCCTTCTCCTTATTTTAAACCCAGCAAATGAAACAAAAACTTTATAAAATCTTGTTTTGTACTGATGATGCAGTAAATGGAAGAAGAACTTATTATTGAAAATTGCCTTAATGTTGCTCCCAGCTAGTTTCGAGGTTTTATTCCAAAAGAGATACTTTTCTAGGAGGCATAGCTTTCAAAGGAAAAGATTGTGTGTCGATTTTACATTTGGAATATTTTTTTTTATTACATTTAAAATAACACAAACTCAAAATAAATGGAATTCTAGAAGTTTCTCTAAATATAACATCTGTTTCTTCTATCAATGTCCTCATTTCACAAACGGAATCTTAAGAAATGCATGGACCTATATACCAATACTTCAAGTCAATTTTATCAGAGGTACAATTAGCTAGACTTACATGAAAGTATGTACTTTAAATATTAAAGAATATTCCTTTACGTTTTCACTTTTTAAAATAAAGAACAAATATGCTTTTTGTTCTGGTCAAATTATGTAAACCAAAACGTTTGTGTGTGTGTGTGTGTGTGTGTCTGTGTGTCTTGTATTATTAAAAACATGTACTACCCGGAAAAAAAATTAGCATGATGAAATAGGCACAATTATACATTATATCAGACGCCAAAAATTAGAAACAGTAGTGTTCCAAAAGCATTAGTACCAGCAAAAAGATCACCAACAGTTAATCTGGCAGAAACATCAGAAGCTGTATGTGTTTAAATTAAGAACAATTTAGCAGCCTGGTTTTTCCAAACCCACAAAATACTAGTGTAAATCAGCATAAGTCAATCTGAATTTAGTCCACTGCTATCTTCCCTCTAAATTTAGGATTACATTCCACTGGAGTTTCATGAGGAATTCCTTTTGAATTTACTGTATTCCTCTATGCTTGGAGCCATCTGTGTAACTATAAATGGTGAACCACATCTGGCTCCATTTTCTTTGTAAAGGCTGTGTACATGATTAAATCTGCATATGAGAACAGTCTTTGAGAACCTTTTATTCATGAAAATGTTTTTGTATATTGCCTACAGTGACAACTGAGGGGGGATCACAGTTGGTCCATGTGCACATTTCATTGCTACATTCTGTTGCAGAAGTGAGAAAATGTCGATCTACAGTCGAATGCCCATGGGTGCCTGTGGTCGCTGGCATGTCCACTGGCAGTCATGGGTGAGCATACGCACCACTGAACAACATGATCAGACAGGAATAAGAGCTGAAGAATTCGTCCCCACCCTAAGGTCTTTTTTCTTACAGAAGAAATTCCATGTATTCCAATGTTTAAGGGCACCCTAATGGGAGATAGTGGGAAGAATAAGGTCTAAGTCATCCACAAAGAGATCCAGGTATTTCAGTAAGGACCTAACAGAAATTAAATATGTATTTACATAGGGATATCTCACTTACTGAAAGAAAATGATGCTCCAAATGTACTCAGTTTGATTTCTGGGAAGCACCAAGTGCTCCTATTTGATCACATGAGCTCTCATGATTCCTAGAAGATTGCAGGGGATGGGTGTTCACTTTATAGAAATGGAGCCCAGAGAGTCTATGGGTGGTGTGCAGTGCTCCATTAAATTCTGGATAATGGATGACTACTAATTACATAGCAAAAAACCAATTCTTGAAGCGGTTAGTACCACCTTTGACTCTTTTTTTAAAGTAGGTATTAGATTAGTGTCTCCCAGGGGGTCAATACCTTTTAAAATCAGCTCTAACAGATTTTCTGGATCCTATCTCAAATCGACTAAATCTGAATTGCATGGTGGTCGTAGGCAGGGGAGGGAGGTTCCAAAGGGGTGGTTAACTTCCATTTTGCTGTTTTCTGGATTATTCATATATACTATAGTGGAAGGACTATTGGATTCATCAGTTATATCACCCTAAAACTGTAACTTTAAAAATGGGACATGGCTTTACAATACTGTAGTATAAAGTTTCTCTCTGACCACACAGATTTAACTGTGAAAAGTTTATTCTGAATCTCTAAATGGAATTTTCTTAAAGTCATGCTTATTTCATGGCATTGTAGCAAAAATGTTCTTGCATATTAAAACAAGTTCATACCAAATTCTAACATGAGGGTTTTATCTAACCAGATGATTCTCTAATATGTCATATGTCAAGTAATAAACACATTCAAAATTTCATTTGGAAAAGGAAGATGAGAATGCAATCTGCAAATCATATTTTTCTCCTGAAAACTAGCCAATTTTCAATAACAAACAAATGCTCTCCTTGAAAAAACACGCTATCACTATGACTAACCAAACAGGGAGTAAAATTTATTTAGTTTTTGATGAGCACTAGTTGTTGGCAATGAAGAATAACAGTGCCATGAAACACAAAAGCTGTAAAGAATTGTAAGGACAACGATTATTTTTGTAGAAGTTTCTCAAAGTCTGCTTCTGAAAACAAATTATATATTAAAAATTTGTATTAGAGAATTTTATAGTTCTATTTGCTATCATGCGTGCTTGCTGGGTTTTGTGCTTAAGTGACATTAATATTTTTTTGGACACAAAATGTTTTGACACTCATTACACACATTTACTTCCATACATCTCTCACAAAATTCAAGTGTAAGCAGCATGATGAAGTCTGTTTTTAATGTGACAGGAAAAAACTGTAGCTCAAGCATAAAACATTAAAAAAAAAAACCCTTCAAAGTCAGATTTACACTCTCAGATCATCTTCTAATATGGAGAGATAAAGTTTCATGGTGATAAAGTAAATATAAGAAAAACATGTTTCCCTCAAAATTCCATTTATGCATTATTCCCAGCTACGTTTAATGTTTTTTATTCCCAGAAGGTATGTTCAGTAAATCCTCAAATTGGGAAGTAGAAAATGTATAAGTAATGGCCAAGTGGCACTTATTTTCTTGTATTAAGACCATGTTAAATTATTTGAAATTATAAGATGTTGAAGATAAATATAAATCAATAAAAATTTCTGAATGTATGGTAGTTCTATTATTTCATCAACATTTTCCTTCCAGAGAATCAGTTTCCCAATGCAATTAAAATCCAAGAGATAGTGAAGCACAGTGAAAAAAATTCAAGTTTTAGAGTCAAAAGAATTGGGTTTGGGTCCCATACTGGTGTCTCAGTAATGCTGTGTGACTCTGTACATGTTTCTTAATTTTTCTTGAGTCTCAGTTCCCTCATTTCTAAAATATGAGGATAACATTATTTCCTCTGCCCTACAATGCAGTGGTTGTATGATCTATATACCGAAATTTGGAACTTTCAAATATAACTACTAGATACTTAGATAAATATCAATATAAATCTTGTATTGTTCTATAGAAATGAAAATACAAAACAGGAAGCATAATAAATGCTTTAGGTAAAATTAATCGGGGCTGATGAGAAAGACACCAAAACAAAGCAAACTGGACCGAATGATCTGGAAGGGGTCCAAGGTAGATCCCACATAAAGATTTTTAGCCAGGCTTTCTTGTTGGAGAGCCCCAGATATTATTTTAGCTGATGTCTGGATCTGTTATCAATAACTCTTAGTATAATGAGCCACTATGTAAAGATAATCAACACTAGTTGGTAAATAACACAGATGATCCATGCCACTGGAATGATGTCTAACAATAATCTATGGATCTTTTCAAAGTAAAAATAAATAAAAGCCTAACCTTACACTCTTTAGGTATGAGCTGATTAATTTATAAAATGTAAATTCAGTTTACAAAACATCCAAAACATACGGTTAAAAAGAGGTGTGTCTGTACATCATCAGATGGCTACTTTCTGATGTTTCAGAAGATAGCAGAAGTAACTGTTGAATATCAGCTCTAACATATATCTTCTAATATATATATTAAATCTGCTTTCATATAAACTTTTATTTATCCTTTATCAGTTATTATATACTAAAAAGACTTGAAAATACACATGTATACACAGACACAAGACACACACACAGATATCTGTACTGCTTAACTAACCTTGGCTGTGGTGTAGAATTTTGTTTCTAACATTACCAAAAAGGATTAATTATTTAAAATACCATCATATGAAGTAGATTAAAAAACAAAACTGAAGTTGCTCTTTAAAATTCATCTTGAGCGGTGTCTGGCTGCCTTAGTTGGAAGTGCATGTGACTGTTCGTCTTGGGGTCATGAGTTTACTTATGTTGGGTGTAGAGATTACTTATACATAAATAAACAAATTTATCTTGAGATAAAGATACTTGAGTTTCTTTTCATAAGGAGCAGAGACAAGTGTAAGTGCACACCTTTGTTTTTCATCAAGAGAATCACTCTCGACTAATAGGTTGGATAGCCCAGTGGAAGAGACCAGGGCTTGGAGAGACCAAAATAAGTACAAATACAAGCTTTATCACTTCCAAGTTTTAGAGTGTAGGTAAGTTACCTATTTTTATTTTATTTTCATTGCCTGCAAAATGAGCATTTACACTACCTACATTTCCAGGTTGTTGTGAGAAATTTATAATAATATATGAAAGAGGAATATTTAGCACAGTGCCTGCTTGCTTAGTTTATATTCAATAAAAGGTAATAGCAGTTGTTACTGGCAACAAAGTGATATGGTTTTCTAGTAAGACTACTGCTCAGCTTCAAGAACTTTCTACGAATGCCTAAAAAAAGCTTATTTTTTTTTATAACACATACATATTTCTTACAATCATCCACTGCTAATTCTTCAATCAATATTAGATATTCTGACACTCACTGCTTTGATACAAAAGATCTCAAACAAGAGAATGAGAGAACACATGTAATAATGATTTACCTGTTATAAAGTTTATCATAGTTTTCCTTTAAAAGTTCCCGTTCCTTTTCTAAATCATTAATTCTATCCTGCAGCTAAAATGAAAAAAAAAATGACACATTAGGTGAATATCAAATAAAGCCACAGAGGAGTAAAATAACATGAGAGGAAGCTAAGATGTTTTAGTCTTGACTTCTAAGTTGCAGCTGCTAACTTTTATTGTCTGTATTTAACTTAGCATTGATTTTTTCCAAGTTGTTAAGTAAACATGAAATTAATATTTCTGTTTCAATTTAGTAGAAACGTATGCATTGCTTTATGGTGACATGTGCCAAAACTCAATAAAGAATGTGTTAAAAGTTTGTTATGAAGTCTGGGAAACATAACCTTTTTTTTTTTCCCTCCTGTTGAATTCCATCATTTTATTCATTTTGTATTAATTTCCAATTGGCCCATAAAAAATGAAAGGATTAACTTTTCTTTTGGTTCATGGTTCAAACAAATTGTGTCAATCACAATTCACTCTGAAGACAAAATTTCTTATGTTACCTGGAATTTACAAAGAGCCAGAAGCACATCTTTTAAATAAATGAATGAATAAATAAAATCGTATACCTTGTTTTATCCCAATGAATATTTTTAGAAATAAACTCAGGATAACCACTATAGCTTTATGACTAAAATATAGTTTTCTGTATTTATTCCTAGCATTCATGTTTAAGTTTTATTCACTGGTATATTTTGTAGTTACAACTTTTTCCCGTGGGTCAGTACTCTTAAAAATTCATTTCCATGTTCATAATTCCCTTTTGATGCTAGTTTGAGACACAGTAAGGACTCTCTAAAGATCAGAGCAGAATGTAGGCATCTTATTTCATTGCCATTCTCTTTAAGAACAAGTTAAAAAGATGACAGAAAGAGACTGTGCTACCTGGGAGACATGAGTAGCAACAATAATAGAAAGATGAGTTTTCAAACAACTTCCTAGAAAAAAAGGAAATAATTTCACAGAACTGCTGATGTTGCAGAACAGGGTATCTTCCCCTTCAAAAACAGACGTGTATTTGTCTAACGTGGTCTTGGTACCTCAAATGGCTAATCAGATGTTGAGGCTGAGAAAGTTAAGTTCCACAGGTAAGTTGCAAAATGTTATGTGTTCCTCTTCCTCAAGAGTTAATCCTTAGGGATTGATTCTCAGGGAAGCAGTGGTTATCAACACACTTGCAAGTATTTGGAGGCACTGAGTTGGCATGCACCTAACAAACTTACTATATTTTGCTGTGCCCAAAGCACCATGTATGTAGTTTAGGATCTTTAAATAAAGTTACTACTTGGAATGTGCCCATTTTACTTTTTCGAAACAGTGACAGAGAAGTTTTAATGCAAGGAATGGTTAATAAACTTTTAGAGGCTTACCTCTTCTACTCTCTGTTCAGAAAATGTCACGGAATGTAATTGTTTCTCAAGACTGCAGCATTTTAAACGCTGCTCCTTGAGCTGCCTATTTAGCTCATCTCCGTTCGCCATCAAGGCATCATGGCTGATCCGGAGACTTCTTTGCTTCTAGAAAAACAAAAAGAAAATTTTTTCGAAATTAATTTTTGGATTCTGCGTTAAATAAGTGATCACAATTTTATAAGTGAATTTACTCCTGAAGCTCACATTATACAGTTTATTCTTCACCTCACAAACAATGCGTATGTGCTACCTGTCCATGGAGACACTTAAGTGTATAATTAAGGAAAAAAAGTACAGGATTATCTTAGCACAGAATCACATAATGCAAACTTTTTGTCCTTTATTTTATTTCCCCCTAGTTTTTGACTGATTGGTGACCAGTGAGTCAATTAGTTTCAGCAATTTTTTTTCGTTCTGCTGTGGTTACAGTGGTTGGACGTGCTGTCTAAAAATGCTGCCACATGGGTCAAAATAAATGCTGATCACAGATAACCAAACTTGAAAGGATTTGTCACCACAGCACATAAACAGCCGAACAGAAGGTTGTTGTTTTAATACAATTAGGTTGAAATTTTCAATTCAGTAAAATAGTTGCTGAAGTCTTAATTTTTTAAAGCAGATTTTTATATTTATTTATTTTTAAGCAATCTCTATGCCCAAAGTGGGGCCTGAACTCACCACTCTGACCGAAACAGACAGGCATCCCAATTTCTTAATTTTTAAACTGGCATTTATGAATATGTTTTAAATTCCAATTTATGTTCTTAATGTCACATGCTTTTTTTTAAATAAGTAAAAAGATGATCATACTAAAGTTTTTTCATGGGGACCATACAACCATAACATGTAACGCCCAAAGGTTCATCTGCTAATTAGTATCACTTATGTTCTACTAAAGTTCTCCAATCATTTAAAGGGAATATGGCCCTTGAGTAAAAGTCCAACTTTTTCTTGGCCTTATCATAGCACGCTATCTTTAACCAGCTTTTCCTGGGCTTCCTACCTCACTCATAGAAGCTGTTGGTCTGAACCTCTCAAATTTTTCTTTACCCAGTATCAATCCCTCTAAGAGGAACCTGTGCCATTGCAGACACTTGTCCTTGTTGGTCTTTGAACAAATACCTGGCAGCACTGTTAAATGGAAGCCAAAATGGTCAAAGTGACAAAAGAATGTAAGCTCACTTTTTTATTTACCTCCCTACTTCCCCATGTTAGAAATCGCGCTCAGCTCCATGTTTGCTTAACCTCTCTCTTCTACCTGTGGGCAGACAGTGCTATTGTCTCCACTCTCCAACTGGTCTTCTCTCTTTCATAAACCCTCATATTTATATGGAAGGCAGTTATTACTTCACATTTAAGGAGGTTCCTGCAGGAGGGAAAACACTAACCAGAATACATTTTAAAAATATTTATCTAATTCAGTAGTAAATTTAGGCTTCAGATGACTAAGCTTTCCATCAATTTATTGCTTTCCTTATCTCTGTACTTCAAAGAAAGTACTGCTTAATATGAATTCTGCTCATCTGGAATGTTTTGGAGTTCATTAATTCCAGAACCTATGTTAATTATGTAGTTCCAATAAACAGGCATCTTCCGATGGCACATTCCTGTAGGGTTACAGTCCTAAGGCAGCCGGGATGAAGAGTCCCAAGTATTGCCAACCTGAATGGTCAAGATTTAAAATAAGTACACTGATAGTTGACATGATGGGTACTCAAATATTTTGTGAGAATGGTGGATAGTGACAAAACAAAACACTGCATCAAAGAAACACTGAACAAAACCTGATTACTCATATTTTTAACTTGATCTATCTTGGATATCTCATAACTGCTTATAACTGAAGATAGATGCAAATACATCTAACCTTTCAGTGCTATGTGTCCATAAGAGTTCAGATAAAAGGAGTTAAAAATACATTTTCTTGGCATGAAATAATTTATGATAAATATATTTATTACTTTGAGATGATACAGCTATTTATAAAAAGTCCAAGCAGTTATTTCATTAATCATTAAGTTGTAAATTACAATATACAAAGTGAAATCATACACATTTAAGAAAAAAGAGCATCTTTAAAAATAACTTCTTAGTGTTATGACCATTCTATTAAAAAAATACAACTTAAACACTATCTTTGATAGTGTATCTATATATACCCTATGTAACACATAGATAACTTTATGTATCACCATAATAAAAAAAAAATGATCACAGTACCTCTTGAAGCTGAATAAATTTTCCTTCCATTACTGAAAGAGCATTGCTTTTTTCCACTAGTTGTTTATGAAGCTTAATCATTTCTACGTTGTCCCGAATGTTTGACCTTCAACAATGTTTAAGAAAAGAGAGAGTAAAAAAAGGCAAGGCAAAAGAAAAAAATCTGTGGTGGAATCACAATTTTTCATTGAAATGTTACCTAAGTTAAAGTTTATTATACACTTAGGATAGATTTATTATTTAAAACCAACCAATCATTGTTCTTTAACTTTCATTAAATTCAGACTCTCAGAGTTTGAGGGGAGACTCACATTTCAGGACCTGTGTCACCTCTACAACAACTGATAATATGCACGTAAAACCCTTTTACAGCGTCCTGAAAGATCATGCAAAAGGATATCAGTCCATAGCACAGCAATCCTTCCACCCTATACTTACTTTAAGGAGGACAATCATACTACTCTTCCCTAAGAGAAAAATATGCAAGACAGCCACTCCTCTTCCTACCACTCCCTTAAAACAAATGGTATCATAAGATTACCATTCACTGGAGTTTCCTCCTGGAGCTTCAACTTTTCAAAATATTTCTCAAAAAAGTGACTTAGCATTTTATACTAATAATGCCCAAAGCTGGCATTTAAATATGTTGCAGATGTGCCTTTAGCTGTAAGAGATCATTTGACGTCCACAGGGTATATAAGAAACTCTATATGCTGCAATACTAGTTTGTATTTTTCCTACTGAGATTAAAGCAAATGCAGAATTTAACAGGAAGATCTTGTTAAAGGTTAATCATAGAGCTAAATGAATACCCGTTTTCAAGAGACATTTACTTTCCCAACAGAGGTAGTCTCCTTAATCTCATACGTTTTACATTCAAAAGTATTTTAATGCTTGTGAAGCTTAGTTTTAGACTTCATTTCTTTAAAAAAAGAAGCACAAAAATTTTAAATTCAGAAACTTACTTCAGGATTTAAAGTAAGTAATTTTACTTCCAAAACTTATCTAGTGTACACATATTGGAAAAATTGTCACAATGCCCTACTGGAACCAGAAAATGGACTACAAAGCTCACACATCTGTAAACCAGCTGAGGACTTGGAATACTTAATTTTCCTCTTTGATATTTGAAAGTTCATTGTATTTTGGCATTGGACAGTTAGTTGTCCTCACACAGAAGATAAACAAGTCCAAGAACCTGGATCTTACCCAGGATAGAGTCTTAACACAATGTTAAAATAATTATGTGTCTAAAACACGTTATCTAGTAGTTCTGAGCGCACATTCAGCAGTACACTCACTATTCTTTCCCAAAGCATGCTCTTTACTCACTAAAAAAAAAAAAATATATATATATATATATATATATATATATACACACACACACATATATATATACATATAGTATGAAGGGAAAATCCATTTTACGTAAGTCTAATAAAGAAGATATTCACTTTTTCATGATCAGAAGTCAAAATATAACTTAATCTGCTTTTCCCAGAATGACTTGGCTTGACCACTCAAAGGTGAGTGAGAGCTATTGATACGGAAGGACAGAATGCTAGCCAAGCAATTTCAAATCTTTTCATGTATTTGCAGTCATCTCTGATATTTTATTCTTCTTGTTTTTAAATATTTTAGTATTTTCAAGATACACACACACACACACACACACACACATATATTTGGGTAAGAATTACTTAGTGATATTAACAAAGAATTAAGGCCCATCAATCCACTCAGCCACATAGGGTCACAGGTTTTAATTTTGAATTTTCTTTGTAAGGCGAAGGCTGGTAAGCATCTTTCAAAAACTTTTGAGTGTGGTTTAAATGGCGGATGTTTTCTTGAATATTTTCCTAAACTCCTTGATATTAAACTTTTCAAAATGTTGCCAGGAAAAGTGACGTAGTATTTTATGCTAATAATGCCCACCAGGTGGGTACAAATACAACTGCAGTAGTAGTTAGGGAACAACAATACTAATGTGGTCCTTTAAGTTAAAAGTCAGTTTGCTTGTGAGTACACCTAATCTGGGCTAATGCAACACCTGTTTAAGTCTTCAATGATTATTTTCAAGTGTCAGTTTTAAGGGCTTTATCTGTAAGAGTCATTATTATGATTAGAATTTTTTCAAAAGATTTATTTATCTGAGAGAGAGAGAAAGAGCATACAAGTGGAGGGGGACAGAGGAAGAGAAAACCTGAAGCAGACTCTAGGCTGAGCGTGGAGCCCAATGCAGGGCTCAATCTCACAACCCTGAGATCACGACCTGAGCCGAAACCAAGAGGTGGATGCTTAACTGACTGTTCCACCCAGGTGCCCTCATGGTAGGTACTTTTGAGGGTAACGGTGGGAAGGAAAGGATGGTCAGCCATCCAGTTGAAAGTGCTAAGACGTAAAAGATCAAAATCAACAATGTGATAAATGTGGTCTGGCCTTTAGGAAGGTGAAGGTGTACAATGGAAAATTGTCTTAAACCAGACAATCAATTCAACATTCTTCTAGATGAAATATGATAAAAAAATAAGGGTGGACTTAGAGGGAAAAGAGGGAAAGCAGTGTCACAAAAAGCTGACAAGGAATGTGAGGATGATGGAGGCAAGAGGGGGCTAGAGTCAGTGCCTAGAGGCTTGTCCTAGACCTCTGTGCAAAAGGTAGGAGGGCCTCAGGTTGGTTTCCTTTGAAGAACAGAGATGGGGTTACTTTTATAAGGAGTGTTTTAAGTGACCACCACATCATGCTTTCTTGCTCTGTTTCATGGACAGTGATGGGAACATCAAGTCTTCAGAATGATGATGTTCTAAGAGAAAGAACGATCCATGGTAAAAACATTCAGATGAACTCTGACAGTCATGCAACAATTCATACACGCTGCATTACACATGGTGAAATGATCTGCAAACAGATATCAAGCAGGCTAATTATGTGCTTTGTAAAAATAAATTTCTCAAAATTTTCAACAAGGATTTTGCAAAAAACCTTGGACAATTAAGTTGGAAAATGTGGTTTTCTTTTCTTTTTCTTGTTTTTTTTTATAGACATATTATTTAGAACTATGATCAAATCTTCTAAAACTATTTGAAGAGTTGTTGGCTCATCTCTAGATTAAAAACAAACTGAAATAAATTAGGTTTTATGTTGAAAAAAGTAATCCAGTTCAACAACCTATGTGCCAAGTTTCCCTCATATAATTGGAAACAGTCAAGCAATAAACTCTGAAAAAGGAATTTCTAATGGAAGCCTTGAAAACACTTGACTCCGGCTTTGCTACTGGGTGCCATAATAAATCCAGAAACTTAAAACCTCAGATACACTGGAGAAGGAAAAACTTTCAGTGGAGCTATGTAATGTATAGTCTAATATGAAATCTTGAGAAGCAAAAATCTTTCCTCCAGTAAAAGGTTCTTAGACTTCATTCCCCAGGCATACAACTCTCTTACACTATCCCTCCCAGCCCCCATTGCCATTTCACTCTTTGTTCCAGTAGAGATTATGAATGCTAAAGAAAGCCTCTTGATTTTTTGAGACAAAAATGTTATAATGTAGTATTTAACACCATTTAGAAGAGAAGGCTATAGAATACAGGAACTAGGCTATGAGATTCTGGAAAATAGTTGAGTAAAATACTTATGACAGAATGGAGAGGCTCTCTTTGAATCACAGTTTTAGGCTGACTAAATTTGGGGGATAAGGCTGAAAACAACCTTAGGTTTAAAACACCTCTACAAAAGAGGTACTCTCTTACACTGCTGGTAGGAATGCAAGTTGGTGCAGCTACTTTGGAAAACAGTGTGGAGGCTCTTCAAAAAATTAAAAATCGAGCTACTCTATGACCCTGCAATGGCACTACTGGACATTTGCCCCAAAGATACAGATTTAGTGAAAAGAAGGGCCATATGTGCCCCAATGTTCATAGCAGCAATGTCCACAATCGCCAAACTGTGGAAAGAGCTGAGATGCCCTTCAACAGATGAATGGATAAAGCAGATGTAGTCCATATATACAATGGAATATTACGCAGCCATCAGAAAGGATGAATACCCAAATTTTGTATCAGCATGGATGGGACTTGAGGAGATTATGCTGAGTGAAATAAGTCAAGCAGAGAATGCCAACTATTGTATTGTTTCACTTACTTGTGGAGCATAAGGAATAACATGGAGGACATTAGGAGAAGGAAAGAAAAAGTGAATTGGGATACATTGGAGGGTGAGACAGAAGATGAGAGACTGTGGACTCTGAGAAACAAACTGAGGGTTACAGAGGGGAGGGGTGGGGGGATGGGTGAGCCTGGTGGTGGGTGTTAAGGAGGAAGGGCCTGTATTGCATGGAGCACTGGGTGTGGTGCGTAAATAATAAATCTTGGAACACTGAAAAAATATAATAAAATTAAGATGTCAAAAAAAAAACCCCTACAGTAATTTTTTTTTAAACAGTGGCAGACATTCTATAAGTGTGTTGTTAAAAGAAATGTGGGTCATTCATAGTTTTGACTAGGGGTACACAGATAATAGTCACTAGCAAGGTAATACTACTGAATATTACAGAAGGTTGCTAGTAAATTAAATGGAATAAGTTTCACTAAGAGAGCTGAGGCAATACCTTTATTTGAAAGGTAATGATTTTTGCTCAAAATTGCTACCTGAGTTCATAGGTGAAAATGATGCTCCCTGACTTAAGATTGCATAAAGAAAAAAATTTATCTGTGTATGTTTATTTGCCTGTGAATCATACCTTGCTTGTGGTGGTGGGTCAAAACAGAATCAGAGCTCAATACTTTCTTATTCTCAACACCCACAAGGAATAGAGAGCTACAGTTTTGTCAAGCACTCTATATGCATATAATTACTCTCTTATGAAAATGGAGGGAGCACTCCCAAGGACTGCTTGGAGACAGGAAGAATGAAATCCTGGCTGATTTTCTAAAAAGGATCATTATAAAGATCAAGTTTAATGGATTCCAACTAGTAGTGAGAATCTGAGAATTACATTCAATATATCAAAAAGTCCAATGGGAAATGTAGGTTTACTAGCAATTAAGTTGCCAAAGTGAAAGTTTTGTTTTGTTTTGATTTTTTGATAAACTTATACCAAGTCAGTTCAACGACACAAGTTACTTCACAATTATCAGAAGCAATCTTTGGCATAATATAGGTCTTTGATGAATACAAGAAAAAAACCCAATAGGTTGATTAAATTAATAAACACTGCTTACTTAGTAGATAAAAATCTTTCAGAAACACAAGGTCCCTAGGGACGAAAGTATGCTGTTTCAAAGGTAGGGAACCACTTATTCATTTCAGTTTCTTTATTTTATAGCTGAGGTAGCTAACCAAGGCTTAGTGAGGTAAAGAATTTGACCAGAGTCCTTAGTTGAGGGAACCGCCAGTCAGATCCAATCCAAAGAGATCACTTCTTCCTGCTCTTCTAGGCTGTCTGCCTCCTTGGAGATATTCGTAATTCTAGCTGTCTTTCCACTCTCAAGTATGCACTAATACACTCGTTACTATAAATTGTGACAATTTCTGTTTTCATATTAAGTGCTAAGAAAACACAACAAGCTGCTATCCCAGAAAAATCATAGATGATGATGATGATGATGGTAATAATAATAATAAAATAATAAACACAGGGAGAAAAGAAATGGTATTTGAGTATGATACTTTCCACTGGGCAAATTCTCAAGTTTTCAAAACAACAGCAAAAGCTTGGTGGGTATATATATATATATTTTTAAAGATTTTTTATTTATCTGACAGAGAGAGAGAGGTCACAAGTAGGCAGAGCAGCAGGCAGAGATAGAGGAGGAAGCAGGCTCCCCACTGAGCAGGGAGCCCAATGCGGGGCTCGATCCTAGGACCTTGAAATCATGACCTGAGCCGAAGGCAGAGGCTTAACCCACTGAGACACCCAGGCGCCCATGGTGGGTATATTTTTAAAAAATGACAGATCACCTGCCTGTGTAATAATAACGTGTGCATGGTTATCCGTGGCGCCATTTACCCTTCCATCCAAGGACCAGATGTGCCCTCTAAATTAGGGGGCTGGATAATCAGACAAATACAAATTAAGGGGCATTCTGCAAACAACTATCAATGGGCTGGAAATGGGGAACCACTCTGGAATAAAGGAAACCTAAAAGACATGACAATTAAATACAATACATGACCCCTAATTGGATACTAGATGAAAACCAAGCAAAACAAACTAAAACCAGCTATTGGAAACAAAACAAAACAAAACACCCCTGCTATAAGGGATACAATTGGGACATCTGAATATGGACTCTGATGATGTTAGATGATGCTACTTTATTGTTAAGTGTCTTGAGTATGACAGCCATAGAGTGGTTATGCAGGAGGATGTCTCTGCTCTTAGAAGATAGCAAAATGATCCATGTGTCTAACTCTCAGATGGGGGCGTGGGAGGGAGGGAGGGAGAGAGAAAGGATGGAAAGGAGGGAAAAGTGCTCATGTATGTGCATGCAGAATGCAGAACAAACTTGTGTCATTCACAAATACACAAAGAAGTGAAAGGTATATGAGTGTTCACATGACTATTCTCACAACTTTTCTGTGGGTATGCAATTTTTCAAAATAAAACACTGGGGAAGAACTTAAGAGTTTCCCTTAGAAGGGAAAGATGGGGCCCCTAGAGCCCAGCTGTTTCTTACATTGACTGCATGGCTGCAAAAGGATTCTCTGTTTTAAGATTTGACAGTCTGGGGACGCCTGGGTGGCTCAGTGGGTTAAGCCGCTGCCTTCGGCTCTGGTCATGATCCCAGCGTCCTGGGATCGAGTCCCACATCGGGCTCTCTCTGCTCGGCAGGGAGCCTGCTTCTCCCCTCCCCTCTCTGCCTGCCTCTCTGCCTACTTGTGTGATCTCTGTCTGTCAGATAAATAAGTAAAATCTTTAAAAAAAAAAAAAAAGATTTGACAGTCTGCTGTCAACCAAAGGGAAGAGGGCAAGTCAGAGTGTCTGGAACATTTATAGGTTAAATTTCCTCCACTGGGATATTATGGAACTTACATGATTTTTAATTAAGAAGGTAAACACCCTAACATTTACTAAAAAAACCACTTAGTACAAACTAGTTACCCATTTGGTAAGAGTATAAATATTTTTGGAGTTGAAAAAGCCAATAAAAGGTAAAATCATTCTGATTTTAATGTTCATGTACATGTGTTCACTGGTTACTGCTTTGCATTTAATTTAAGACGGCCTTTTTAATAAGCAGAAAATGTGCATTTTTATATTGTTTAAATTTTAATATGGATTTTTGTTCAAAACAACACAGACATTCAGGCTACTTGTAAATGATACAAGATTTTTTGCTAATGAGGCATTATGTAGAACATATGCAAAAATCACAACTCAGTCTTCCAAAATAGACCACAATAACAGGAAAAAACATGATTTTAATAAAAAAGAACAGCACTGGGCTTTTACTTCAAAGCAATTAAGGGCTTTGGATAACCAAAAGTTTATGTCAAGTTGATGCCAAACCAAACTGGTCTATTAAACACATACTCTGAAGAGTTTCTGTAATATTCTATGAAAAGGCTCTTTGCCATAAATATCGAGCACCGCACTCTGAAGATTACGACTACGTTAGGTTCATGTTTGAGAACAAGGAGCCCAACATCCTGATCAGACTTCTAGAATTTCAAATTTGAAATAATGTATCCGTGAAAGAGAAGTTAAATATGTTTTCCATTTTGTGATTTTTCTTTACAGTAAATTATACCAAGTTTTATATTCTCCCCAGCCTTTTTTTCAACAGTTTTCCATTAGTCTCAAAAATTTGCTGTTACATATAAAATTTTGAGCTATGTGTAAACATACAAGAAAAAAAGACTTAAAGACCTTTATTGGAAGTCATTTCTTCAGTTTCTACAACTGTATTTCAAGGAACAATATGCTATTTACTAAAGGTACCTTTCCTTTCTAAGCAAATAACATGCGATTTTCAATATTATAAAATCAGTGAGGTAGGATACAAATTGGTTTATTTCTTTAGCCTCCGCGACAGAAGTTCCTTTTACCCATAATACTCACTTTGTCTTACTTCTAATTCCTGACAAAAGAGATTGCTATTGAATGAATAATACAGCTCCCTAAGGAGGGCCTTAGTTTAGTTTTTAAGGTAAACTCATCGAAGTGTATATGTTGGTGTCTCTTGCTGGCAATATTTATAGGAGAAACCACACATACCTATCCATCCCTCCGTTTCTTCGGCTGTTCTAGTTCTGGACTGAAGGACTTGGATCTCTCTTTTAATGAACACTGAATATTCCAGTTCCTAGACGATCATATCCCTTTGGAGGAGGCAATGGCCAACACAGTGTCCATCTTACTCTTTGGGAATTCAAGAAATATAACAGAGAAAGTAATCTCTGATAACCTTGTACTCAGCCATGGAGTAAAGGTGATAGGGGTAGGCTCTAAGCTTGGGCTTGGTCTAAGCATAGACTTTCTATATTTAGGTAATATCTTAAATATGGCTGTTAGCAATTTATTAAGGTCATATTCAGTTTTGGGGTCTGGTCCTGTCACATTATTCCTTAGAAGGAATCGTGTCTTGGTTTTCCAAGAAGAACAAGTTTAATCAGTTCTTCTTCCTACGGGAGCAGAGACTCCTAGATATTCAAGCTAGTTCAAAGCCAGGCTTCAAATTATATTGCCTAACATACTTCTCAAAAATATTCATGTTTCTTTTGCCTTGCCCTTAGAAGAGTATATAAATATCACTAAATATACAGGATTTCATTATATAATTTAATTTTATATATAATCAGAGAGAGTAAAGCTTCTTATATTTTTTCAACCCATTTTATTGTTCTTTTTAAAAATTTTTTTATTTTTTAAGATTATTTATTTATTTATTTGACAGAGAGATCATAAGTAGGCAGAGAGGCAGGCAGAGAGATGGGGGAAGCAGGCTCCCCACTGAGCAGAGAGTCCGATGCGGGGATCGATCCCAGGATCCCAAGATCATGACCTGAGCTGAAGGCACAGACCTAAACTTCTGAGCTACCCAGGTGCCTCTCATTTTATTGTTCCTAATACAAGTCTCATATGATGCATCTTTTCCTAGTTTTTTCAAACATTACCACGGCAGGTTAGTTTGTTAAAGGAGGATTAAACTCTGAATACGAAATGAGAAACTAGGAAATCATACTGGTTTTTCTACATGAGAACCTAGCCACATAAGCATCATATCGTATACACTGGAGAGAGGAAAAACAAATAGAGGATCTAGGTCTGGCTTAAAAAACATTAAGAGAGAAATAAGAGACATAAGAGATGTCAAATGCAATGTGTAGATCTCATTTGAATTCCATTTTAAACAAAGAGGAGAAGACACGTTCAGGGAATTCTGAATACAGACTGGTTATTAGAGGGTATCAAGGAACTGCCGTTAATTTTGTTAGGTACGATAATGGCATGGTGTTACGTTAAAAAAAATTGCCTATCAGAGATATATACCAGAGTATTCCTGGGAGAGATGACATCTTATCTGCTTGGGACTAATTAATTGAGGAAAATAAAGGCGAAGGGACAGGTGAAACAAGATTGGGAACATGTTAATGATTATTTAAGCAAAGTGCTGGGTACCTGGCCATTTAATGTGCCGCTCCCTCTACTTCTGGGTATACTTGGTCCAAGAAAACAAATAGAAGGGAAACAAAGGGAAAGAAAAAAGGAAGGAATGGGAGAATGATTTGAGGAAGAATATGGTAAGAAGATAAAGTCTTGTTGGAAACACAGTGTGTGGAAGTATAAAACAGGGGAAAGGTATTAGGAACCAAAAGTATTAGGAAGCAAAAATGACAGAGGAGGATGGGAAAGAAAATCCAGTACATCCAAAATGAAGAGGCAGCAAGGAGACTGCTGAAGGGCCCTCTTGGCACCCACAATAATCAACAGAATTTGACACAAATTTTGAATATTAGGAGAGATAACAAACATCTTTTTGGGACTAAAAAAACTGGCAACATGTAATGGAATTTGTTTAACTTTGAAAAAAAATTGTATGAGGCTGGACTTATTTACAAGATGTGTCAACAGCAGGGTCCTTGTCATGTATATTTCCCTTGGTAGGTGCAACCAAATGGCATCAGAACTTCCTACAGTTATGGTAAGTGAAACAAATGGACAAATGAGTGGGGGGAAACAAGATGAGGCAGAGTAGGATGGGGAAAATGCCCTTCTCCTTGAGCTGTTGAGAGCAGTTAGTAGGTCTAGAGGAGGCTTACATGAAGAATGTTAAGTGAAAACATGATTTTTTAAAATAGACAAGACTTACCCTTCTATGGCACATGATAAAGTATCTTAAACTAATTTTGACCCTATCAAAGTGATATTTCTGTTTTAACATACCTTTGATCTGTAGCCTGCTGTTCTCGAAGCTGAAGAAGAGATAACTCAATTTCATTTTCTTTTCTTCTCAACTGAGTTTTCAGGATCTCAGCCAAGTGCTCTAACTCTTCTATCTGGCCTCTCTGTGACTGAATAACATTTTCTCTGAAATAAAGAACCTTTACAAGAATTTGTAGGTTGAGGAAAAACCTGCAATATTCAAGATCAGTATAAAGAAAGTTCTTCATAATAAAGAGCAAGCAGAAGTTAAACATTTTTAGCTTAAGTGCCTCTGCAAATAGTGAATAGTAGATTAAATGGGACGATTTAGAGGTGCATATGGAATAATTCGAAATACTGCTTTTTTATACACTAATGTCCTAGACGATAACCTGGACTTCAATTCAGTACTTATTGATTACCTACTATGTACTCCACAATTTGCCCATCTTCAGATAATTTACACACGGTTGGTTTTTCCTATGTACATCTGCCTAGACCACGAAATTTAACACTTTAGAGAGAGCAAGGATTTGCAAAACCTAACAGCGGTTTTCTTGCTTGTATTTATCTCTACCACGTCTGGCAGCATCCCAGTGTAATGAATCTCAGGAAACTCCTATGAACCCTGTTTTTTCAGCTGATTAGCAGGGAACAAGATTAGGTTTAGTCTTTTGGTTTTATTCCTTTGCAGGCTAGTCATTGCTGTAACTTGTATTTAAAATATTCAGAGGCACCTGGGTGTCTCAGTTGGTTAAGCAACTGCCTTCGTCTCAGGCCATGATCCCAGGATTCTGGGATCAAGCCCCACGTCAGGCTCCTTGCTCAGCAGGGAGCTTGCTTCTCCCTCTGCCTCTGCCTGCTACTCTGCCAGCTTGTGTTTTCTGTCAAGTAACTAAATAAAATAAAATAAAAACAAAATATTCAAAGGAAGTAATTTGAAGTCTATATTATTCTTAAGCAGCCGTCTAAAGCGTGATGCTATTTCATGTTTTCTTTCCTCATTCAGGATTACTTTTTGATGATCCAGGTGAAGGCCTGTAGGTAAGGTGGAACCTTATCTTCATTTGTGTGATTCACAGACACTCAAACCATGAGGCTTTGATTAACTGGAAAGTAAGCTAAATGTGGCAGAAGTAACTTTTGAAATCATAGTATGATGAAGAATGCAGTACCAAAGAATCATAGTGAAACAAAATCTGAAATCCATATGTATTTGATAACTCCAAACTTTTAAGCCACTCCCTCTAATTCTTTTTTTTTTTAACCGCAAAAAGGCTAATTAATTCAGGATCTAAAAAAAAATTACCTGTAATTTTTCTGAGAATGGAAATGCTGTCCCTAAAGCTTACACTATTCTAAATGACTGGGCTTTATGCCATTCATTTGGGGAGATAATTATAATATAGAGGATTATTCTATGAACCTCTCCACTGATGTTGGTTAAGTCGTTCATTTTCCTCATTTTATTGGAAACATGTTATATAATATCTGTTCTGACCCCACAGATCTAGATATATTTAGTGGAGCAAATTATTTATACATAAACAAATTGTGTTTAAAATAAAGAAAAAGGGAGGGATCAAAAAAGACATGATCAATAAACAAAGTTCTAAAATGACCACAAAAAGAATACATACAAATTTCTTATTTCTCCTTTGGCTTCTTCAAGTAAATTGTTGCCATATTTTGTAAACATGGGTTGTAGAGTTTCTGCTACATCGACATCTTGGAATCTAATACCTAAAAGTCAATCGGTAAGATTATAAAAATGAAGTTGGGAAAGCAGGACTCTTGATTTCCTATCATGAAGAAATGTGCAATATGAGAAAATTTCTTAAGTACTGAGAGATATGTGCTCTATAGTTCAGAGAATCAGAAATCCATTGCCAAAGGGATTACCGCTGGCATTAAATGTACAGAGCAGCAGGTATTGCCCATTAAACAACATCTACTATGGAAACCAAAAGACCTAAAAATAATTTGGCTCAACTTAGATTTAGAACACCTAAATTCATTTCTGAAAGAAATAAAGTCAGGGTTTTATAATATATGCTAAAGTATGAAGGAAAAATATTTTAAAATCTTGAATTTTTTTTAGTATTTTTTATATAGTTTTTAAAAGATTTTAATTAGTCATTCATATTCCTTGACCTTACATTATGAACCTTGTCTTCATTTGCGTGAATCACAGATACTCTAAGTGTAAGTCAAAATGTTTCCTATACTTTGGTTTCTTCCATCTCAATAAGAAAATCCCTATTTAAACAAAGGCAATTAAAAAAGGGATCACCAATGAGATTCCTTTAAATAAAACATTTTGCTGCTGCCCTTAAAATATTTTTCTTGTAAAAATAGGTGCATTTTTACAAGTCTACTCTCATTGTTAAAAATGACATCATTTTAATTACATGATTACACTTACAAAATAAGTTACTAGAGCTTAAGGTAGATAAAATATGACAAATAATTCAGATTTCTAATGGAGCATAGTCTCAGATATAAGGTACAAATAAAGTACATTCTTTTAAGAAAGTTTATTTTTAATTAGAATAGAACTATTGTTTGCTGTTTCCAAAATTTTCTCTATCTATTATAGTCTAGATTAAAGACCAGAAAAGGCTCTGCCTAAAACCATTAAAATAGTTTACTGTGTTAAAATTTGCCAATTTTGGCAGTAATGCTAATTCTCCAGCTTTTCGTACATAAATTATGGAAAAACTAAACATCACTAGCAAAATTTAAAAAAAATCTACTTATCCTTAAAGTAATTTTAAAACTTACTGTGTACCATACATAGTTATAAGAATCTTTGTTCTACTGGTTCCTCACTATAAGGATTGTTTCCACATTATAGTGATCACACCTCAAACCAGTACTTCCCATTCCTTCTCTTGACCAGGCACATATAGAAAATGGGAATATGTGTTCAGCAGCCTGGGGGCAAGACTGCCTGTAGCCAGGGCAGGTCTAGCGTTCTCACCTAGCCATCCTACCTGTGATACTTCTGAAAAGCAAGGTGTAACTTCCGGGCCCAAAGGTGACAGTCTTGAAGAGATTGTTAAGATTACTAAGGCATCAACCCCAATGATGGTGCCTCACGGTTACTCAGAAAGGTAATGGCTGACAAAGTATTCATCACTATCTAGTGCTTTGTAAAGCTCTACGCCTTGGACTATGTACCAAGCCCTGAAAAAGGTCTGAATTACGAAGAGTATATAAACACCAGGAGAATTTTAAACTTTGTAGTCACATTTGAAAGACTGTGCTGCTCTGTGGCTCTTTTTTTCTTTTTCCCTCTAGGAGGAAACTTCCACCAGACTCTTCCGTTCAAACGGCAGTTCATAGCAGTACGTTAGTTTGTCACGTTAACCTACCATTTGGGCATTGCTTCTTTGTTTCGTATAAAAGACCTTACAAGCCATACAGATCGTCTTGCCCTGCTTCGGTCACAGATGACCCAACAAAGGCTGAGAGAGGGTAAGCAACTTTTGAAAGGTAAAATACACTACCTTGGAGTTGCCATCTTTTGACCTTTTTTCTCATCTGGTGTTATCACTCCGTTTTAGATGGGAAAAATGAGGCTCTGAGAGGTCAAGTGCTCTCTTCCAAGGAGAAAGTTAATTAGCAGCAGAGTATTTTCTAATTTATAATACGCTGTGATTGCTTTGGTTATATCAAAGTCTACTGCCAATCTACAAGCTAGGCATAGCTGAGCCCTTTCATCTTGCGGCTGCCTCTTGCCTCTGTGGAGGCCTTACTGACTTCAAGGGAACTCTGCCTAAGGAAGAGATAGTGTCAATATTTTGGCTTGGAGAAAAAAATACAAGAAAATTTTCTCCTTTTCGGTCTATATGGCATTTTTTTGTCCTCCTCGATGAACTGAAAGTTTTACATGACTTTTTGTGTCCCTCAAAATGTTGGGTCTCTTTATGTGAAGCACGTTCCAAACAAAGATCAATCGCAGCTACAATTTTATCTCCTTCCCTAGTAGTTGAAATTAAAAAAAAGTTACTTAAAACAATGACTGACTTTTCACCTCATTACAAATAAAGTTTGTCCATGGGTGGGGAGAATTGGGAATTTTTATTAGAAAGATTCAGGTTCTCTCTATATTAAGGTTCATCTATGCAACTGAACTGCTTTGTTGTGGGTAGGTCTTAGGTGAGTCACTCTCAAAATGAAGAAAGTGATTGATCTATGATCATTTTTGGAGATGGAGGAGGTCTTTATGGTCAGTTGCTTAAATCCTTTTATTTCGCATGGAAGAAGCAAGTTCAGAATGATTGGATGACTTGTCCGAGGTCACCTGGGAGTAAGTAGAGGAGCAAGAACACAATTTTTTGAACCCTTAGTTATGTGCACATTGCACTGTCATGCTGCCTCCACACGATGAGAGATTTAAGCAGTTCTGCAAATTTTATAAGAGGTCTTTTGACAAAGAAATTAAGTGTGATCATTCAAAACAGAAAGTATGATCATGAAAAAGCAAGCTAGCTGGTTTCTCCATTTGCCTGAGTCAATGTAATTTCTGTCTGCAATACAGAAAACCCACTCAAATTACACTCCTATTTTTTACAGTTTCCCACATGCCTCTCCTATCAGGATAGATAATTACATTCATTGTTTTTACTCAGCAAATGGCTCTCATGTTAATATTAACATTTTATCAAAATGCAAGTCAAAAAACTATTTTTCAATTTTTAAAGGTACTAAAAAAACATGCGAAATACAGAAATACTGTGTGTGCGCAAGCGTGTAAGACAACCTACTAAAAGACTGACATTTAGGGTTTAATACAAGCTTATTTTACCTTTCCTGGGGCCTGCTTGTAAGCCTGCATTTTCATGCGCTTTTCTGCGCCCAGTGTTAAGACGAGATTGCACATAATTGTACGGCGTTTGCCTGTGACCCTGGATTTGGAGTTGCTGTTTGGCTGAAATGAGTCTGTTCTGGAGGACTTCATTCTGTCTTTCAAGCTCGTGAACTTTCTCCTGCAGCTGCTCCATCATTTCTTCCATTTCCACATCTCGTCCCAGCCGCTTGGGGCCGCCACCAACCCGCTCATATCTTTTCTTGTCGTTAACCAGCCGTATTAACTTGGTGGCCATTCTAGGGAAATAATAAAAAGATGAAAAGGAATGTGAGAAGTCAGCATAAAATGCATTCTGTTGAAAGGAACATAATCACTGTGAGGACTTCAGTGCAGAACCTGAATAATAAATTTCAGGTTTTGATGTAACTATTACTGCCTGTGAAGAATCCTTTGATGATAATTGAAACCACTGGGCAACAATCTGCTTTATAGCACTGACAAATAACAGTTTCCTAAGGCTTATCATTTAAGGTTAGTAAAGAGAGGACACATATTTACTCCATATGTTCCTCAAATGCAATTTTTAACGCATGACCTTATGTAGGAATGCTGTATGCACTTAAATGTAGCTACAGATTGTGGATGTGGTGGGTTAGAGATGCAAGCCACAGTAAGCTACAACTTTTGAAAAGTGTGTTAAGACTGCAGCATTTAGATGATATGTTTTAGGTGAACTGTTTTCAGGTTCTCTAAGATTAAGACATATTACAAGTACAAAAATGTTAGGATGCATAGGTACACATAGATAAAGAGCCCAGTGAAAAATTCAGAGAAACCGAAATGTGCCGCTTAGTGCCTGAGAAACACTCACGTTTAATGGTAGAAAACACTCAGATGCAGAAAGTATTATTTTAATGCTACCTTTAAATTTAGACATAAGTTGTGCTTTTGACATCTTAAGAGTTTATACCTTTCAGTCTTTTAAGTTTTGATAAAAACTGGTTAGACAGAACAAAGGACAGAAAGGGCACATGGGGGTGATGTAATATACACGTACGGAAAACATGCCTGACAGTGAAAGGAAAAATCTTGGCAGGACAAGAAAGAAAAGGTGGCTTTGATGAGAGACACAAGTTCAAGACTTTACAGAATTGGTCGCACATCTTCAATAGCTGATTCTGGTTTACAGTGAATCTATTTTTATAAAGAGCCAGACGGAGATTGAAAATAAAAACTCACTTCATTTTTCTTTAAACGGGGTTTGCTTTATTTTACCATGGTTATGGACAGAAGCTTTTACTTAAGAGAACAAAAGTGAAATAAAAAAAATCCTTAATGGCTTTGGGATGTCATAGAACAACCTTTTTTTTTGCCCTAAGCGGAGTCCTCTGTAAAAGCGGTAGTAATACACGTCTATCTACACTTTTGGCTACTCGGCCTACAGCATGTGGCATCAGGGAGAAATATGCATAACATAATCAGTTAAGATTGTTTTCTCTTTCCCTTGAGGCAAATCCATTAAACATGCTTTATAAGGGATATAGGATAATAAAAACCAAGATCCAAGAGGACCACAAACACCCTAGTAAAATAATCAATGGATTAGTTCCTTTTCCACCTAATCCAGAGAATGATATATCATGGGGAAATTTGGGCAGGTATCATAAGCCTAGCAGAGCCACATACTCTATCTAGCTCTTTAATGAGTTAAGGATCCTTACCCCCACCGGACAGTTTAGCCATAGAAATATGGTTGCCATCTAAATGAGATGTCAGCCTAAACATCTGAATCTTTTGTTACAGAGAGACTTTCATGGAGATAGAGATCGCATCTCAAAAGACACAGGTTTAATATAAAAAAGCAGTCAAGGGACGCCTGGGTGGCTCAGTGGGTTAAAGCCTCTCTGCCTTTGGCTCAGGTCATGATCCCAGGGTCCTGGGATGGAGCCCCACATCGGGCTCACTGCTCAGCGGGGAGCCTGCTTCCCCTTCTATCTCTGCCTACCTCTCTGCCTACTTGTGATCTCTGTCTGTCAAATAAATAAATAAAATCTTAAAAAAAAAAAAAAAGCAGCCAACATGTGGAGAATCATAAGTGACCCAAATTTTTAAGGAAAGAAAAGTACATCAGTAGAGTGGTTTTAAATTCCTTCAAGGATGTTCTAGGAAACTTTTTGTCAAGAAACAAGATTCTGTTTGTCCAGTAAAAGCAATAATTTTCATTTGTTTGATGTGGTTATTTTGTAGTATTAATGCATTATATGTGATCTGGTGAAGTTTGAGCGCTGATTTAAAAAGGTGGTTTAGGGGGACGCCTGGGTGGCTCAGTTGGTTGGGCGGCTGCCTTCGGCTCAGGTCATGATCCCGGCGTCCTGGGATCGAGTCCCACATCGGGCTCCTTGCTTGGCAGGGAGCCTGCTTCTCCCTCTGCCTGCCTCTCTGTCTGCCTGTGCTCGCTCTCTCTCTCTCTAACTAATAAATGAATTAAAAAAAAAAAAAAGGCTTTAAAAAAAAGGTGGTTTAGGGTGCCTGGGTGGCTCAGTGGGTTGAAGCCTCTGCCTTCGACTCAGGTCATGATCCCAGGATCCTGGGATCGAGATCTGCATCGGGCTCTCTGCTCAGCAGGGAGCCTGCTTCCCCCCCACCCCGCCCCCCAACTGCTTACTTGTGATCTCTCTCTCTGTGTCAAATAAATAAATAAAAACTCTTTAAAAAAAAAAGGTGGTTTATCAGATCTACATTTATGCTAACGTGATATTAATTATATCTTAAGGCTAAATTTCAAAGCAGTTCTGAGGCACCTGGCTGGCTCAGTTGGTAGAGATGCGACTCTTGATCTTGGGGTTGTAAGTTCGAGCCCCATGTTGGGTGCAGAGATTACTTAAAAAAAAAAAAAAAAAAAAAAAAAGAGGAGTTCTACACATTCCTTTAGGTAGTGTCCGTGGTGTAAAATTCAAGATTTTAGAGACAGCGGTCATTGGCTAAGTAAAATAACATCCCAGGAGGTTAAATGGCTTGAACATAATACCATAGGCCAGTAGCAGAGAAATAATAGAACACATACATACAGCTTGATTCCTTTTTTCATTAAACTACATGGCCAAGTCCTTTTTTCATTAAACTACATGACTCATTATTAGGTTGTTTTATATTTTCTGGCTAGGACAAATTACTAATGAGGTCAAGGTTGTAAATTCAATTATTTTACTGACCAATTAGGCTTACAAAGGAAAATAAATTGTTTAGTGGTCATAGCGTACATTCCTCATTCTGATAGGACACGTGTGTGTTACTGGTCAGAAAAGGAATCAGGCAAGTGAGTCACATGTTTTGAAAAAAGACACTATTGTGACTCAAAAATGAACTCAAAGTAAAAGCCCTGAAACACAGCAGGTTAGTGGGTCATTAAAACAAAGTCCACCGAGTAGAAACTGAACTAGAATCACCCCTTTAGGATGCATTCTAAGCCCCCCCCACCTGACCCCCCTATCTTCTGTCTTCCATAGCTGTTTCAGCTTTTCATTTAACCTAGAACATGAATATGAATATAGGCTTGTTGAAGCTTACAAGTGGGAATGTGCATTTTTGTTTTTAATGCCCCACATTCAGAAGATAGTCAAAGTGTTTCTGAACAAGAAGGAATGAAAGACTATCTACTCTTAAGAAGTTATCCCAGCAAAAATTTTATGTACACAAATCAAGTGACAATGTTTCTTCAGAAACAGTAGGGACTCTTTGAAATAGAGATTCTAGACTCATCTAAGCAAAGTTAAATATGTTCCAGATCTTGAAGTGATGTTTTCATTAGTAAACTACAAATCTTAATGGAATATGCATTCTAACAAGTTAGAATAGCTAATTACTTTTTTCAAAATTTCATTTTAAACTAAGGCATTTAAAAAACAGATGCTTTGGCCATTTGCTTATTAAACTATAAATATTAAACCAGAAGTTATTTATAGACATGATATACTCGTGGCACTCTTTGCTATTAGCTCTTTCTTTCAAATAGCAACTTCAGACATAATAAACACTCATCATCTTTTTGGTTTATTATTCTAGTTTGTAAGATTTTCCATTTTTAAAAATTGTACTTATTTACAACCTGCCTTGTTCCAAAAAGGATTCCAGGTGGAGTTTTCAATTAAGTTTGTAAAAAAGCATATCCTCCAAACTTTACAGTGTCAGGAGAAAAAGCTAAAAGCTTTTTATCATAACCTTTTAATTTTATCCTCTTGCTTGCGGGCATGCTGTTTAAGCAAAATGTTCTCATCATGCAGACGCAAAAATCTGTCTTCCAGTTCCTCACGACTGATACGTGACACTGCCTGGCGAGACCTCATTGTCCGTGTTGTTGAAGTTTCTGTAAAAATGCCAAGGTAATTAATAGTGGGATTACTTAAAATAGTCTCTAAAAATCATAACTGTTGATATTAATATAATCTCTGATGTACTCATCTCTTTTACTTTGTGACCCACAAATAAGATTGTTTTAGAAAATGTTATAGCATTGTTTGTATCATCAATCAGAGAGGAGAATAATAATCTTTGCTATTAAAAGTTTACATGCAATATTAACGATTTGAATAATAACAGTATCCATTCAAAATGGTATTTAAATAACCATTCTTTAAGAATGTAAGATGGAACTCTGATTCAATAAGACTTTTCAATTTATATGCTCAATGTTGAAAAAAACAAATTAAAAGTCAGATTATCTAAAAGTTTTTTTATTTTTTTCTTTTACAGAGGCAAGAGTTTTCACAATAATTTGGTGAACATATTTTTCAGAGCTATGTATGGGCTCTGGGTTCTAGAAAATAAACTGTAAAATCTGCAAGTACAAACAACAAACCTTCACAAATCATTTATAAACTATCTTATATATTTTTAAAGGACTTTTATACCGTTTAGCCTATGTATGTGATTTTTTTACATATGCTTAAATTTAGTATTTTCCATATCACTAACTTGCAATCATCATCCAAAAGAATCAACAAATGGACAAAGGTTAAAGCCCCTATGGTGGGTTATTGAGGGCAAGAATTTAATTTAAGGTAGCGAATTGCAATAAACAGCTTTCCACAATTAACATTTATTTGTATTTGAATACCTGGTACCCCACCAAAGATCTAAAGCAAAGCTTATACATACTTTTTACTTTCAAAAATAAAACCTGTATAGTCAAATTTATCATTTTCAACGAACAATGCACTGACCACCTTTCTGTGGTGGTTCTAGGTTGCCAGCTGAATTGTTCTAATTAAAGGGGTATGAAGACACCTTAGTGGAATATATTTTATAAAACAGCCGTCTCAATGACAAATGCAGGAGCATGACAGCAGAGCTGACACATTGTATACAGAAACAAAAACACAGCTCTGCACTCTGAATTGTTCCTCAAGGCAGTGTTTCTCATTCTCAATTTGAAAGTGATTTTTTAGCCCTAAGGCAACCACTAAGTGATAAAAGGATAAAGGAAACCTTTAATGTATATTAATTTGATAAAACAAAGTCAGTATCACTTGGATAAACAAACAATTTTGAGATACTCTACTTGAAAGGCAAAAATTTTTTAAATACAGCATTTCCTCCTCTATAAAATTTAAACATAAAGAAAAATTTTAATGGTGAATGTGATTTAAACCAGGCAATTCGGTTTGGAGGCTTGATACTCTCTGTGTAGTTTCTACTCATGTGTGGAATTTTAAAAAGATGATTTATAACAATTCTTTATCAGAACAGAGGGGGATTTTACAATTTCTATGAGCTGTTGATAATTGATGCATGCAGTAAAATACCATATGTTGTTCTAAACTCTCCATGTTCCTGTTTAGTCCAATCAAGAGCTATATAGTTACTTAAATGGCTTCGTTTGTAAGGATATCAGAAATACTTTAAATTAAAAGAAAAGAAGTTACTGATCAAAGTTCATAACGATAATAAATAACAGCTGGCCATACCTTGTAACCCTCCCATTCCAGAGAGGTTTAGACCTATATCTTTCACAGGCAGGTCTCCTGCTGTCTCATCAGTGGGACGAGACATGGCCTGTCTGTGGAGAAAAGAATATTCAAATAAAATCCCTCCAACATATAATGTTAACTATGCAATGGAAAGAACCAAATAAAATGAATAAAGCATTATGATTCTAACAGACATCTATTGCCCACATGTGCTGCTTGAAGAAGGGGAAAGCTTCCCTTTTAAAAGTAATACTACATTCAATCAGTGTTCCTTTCAACAATAAATTTCCTATAGTTTGCTTAGGAAATGAGGTAAGATTATCATTCTTCCTTAATTTTTTATTTCTTTTTTTAAAAAAATTTTTATTACTTATTTGTCAGAGAGAGAGAGAGAGAGAGAGCGCGAGCACAAGCAGGAAGAGGCAGAGAGAGAAGCAGGCTCCCTGCCAAGCAAGGAGCCCGATGTGGGACTCGATCCCAGGACTCCAGGATCATGGCCTGAGCCAAAGGCAGCGGGTTAACCGAATGAGCCATCCAGGCGTCCCTTTTTTAATTTCTTGATCTGAACAAAAACAACTACCCCAAATTTAAGAAACACTTCCTCTCCATCCCCCACTCCCTTCTATCCCCCAAAGCAAGCAGGTATCTTGGAAAAAACTTAGTCGAAAAACCTGATTCAAATGATTGTTCTATTGTTTACTAGCTAGTCAAGTCACCTAATCTCACTGAGTTTCAGTCCCTTAATTTTATTATTTTTTTGAAAAAGTCATTTTACTTTTCATATATATATGTCATATATATATATTTTTTTCTTAAGTAAACACAACACAAACTCATGGCCCCGAGATCAAAAGTCACACGCTTTACTGAAAACTGAGCCAGCCAGTTGCCACAGTTCCTTAACTTTAAAAATGGAGAAGAGCTATTTTATAGAGTTATTCTAAGAGAGAGATGGTAAATTAAAAGAAGTTAGCACATTTGCCTGGGATGTCAATATTACTTGAATATTAATTTTTAACTTGGTGTACAAATGAGTGGGTAGGTCTCAGTTTTGTGAAAGATGTTTCATAAATTGACCAGCTGAATTTTTTGTTCTGTCCTTTCTTTGTTGCCATGAGGCCTAGTCCCAGGGCTTCCTACCTCAACATACAAGCTGTCCACTTAATTCTGGCATCTTTACAGTTTCTATTCTTCAGAGATGCACCACAGTAACTCAGTTTTGTACACGGATATAAACAGTCTGTGCAATGTCTAGTATGTGGGGAAAAAAAGAGTTTATATTTTTATTTCAAACGACCCCAAGAGCCAAATGCAAACCAGTGAAGATGCCCTAAGGCAGGGCTTTTCAATCTCTAGAATGTTGGCCTAGAATGTAAAGTCCAAGAGAATATCCAGCTTATTTGTCTTGTGTACCTCTGTATGGTATTCTCAGAGGCCAACACAGAGCTTGGCACATAGCAGGCATCAGCTAAATAGTTGCTGAATGAATGGAATCCATGGAGCTTGAGGGTCTGTAGACCCAAGAGATGGTTTATAAGATCTTGTATGCGTATATGTAATATTTTTAGGGAAAGGGCTCCTAACCTTTATTATAACTCGTCAAAGGTGGAGAACCACTGCATTCAGCTGTGGCATTAAACAACGAACAGACATATACTTGAGAGATCACCTCCTACTTCTTTTGGCAACACTGCTACAGGAAAGATCAGTTTTAGGAACCAAATGATCAAGCAATTTAAACACAGAGTTACCATTTTCACACTTGTGAAAATGGTAACCCCACCATGATAGAGTTACGGTAGCTTTTATAATAATGGTAGTGGGATTAACATTTACTGAATCCTTACTAAAATGTGCCAGGGGCTCTTCTAAGTGCTCCGTTAATGTGAATTCATCAAGTATCTCACAATATCTCTATGAGGTTGTTACTCAAATGATTCCTACTTTACAAATGAAACAAAAACAAAACCAAAAAAACCAAGAAGCACCTTTGGTAACTTGCCCAAGGTCACACATTTAAGTAGGAGTTGTCTGGTCATATTTTTGATTGTTGTGATTGGGAAGGTGGAAGGCAGTGTTACTGGCGTCTAGAGACCAGAGATGATGTTAACCGTCCTGCAGGGCACAGGAACCACAACAAAGAATTATGTGGCCCCAAATGTTAAGAGCGCCAAGATTAACAAACCCTGTGCAATGCTGTCACATATTTTCAACATCAACTAATGTTATCCCTCCTTGCTCACCATGCTCATCCAGCACTCCCTTAGGTTCCTCAAATCCATGGTACCCTCGTCTTGCTCAAAGCCTTTTCATTAGCTGGCTCCTCATTTTTTGAGGTTCAGCTCAAATGTCACTTCCTCAGAGATGCTTTCCCTGATCACCCTCTGTCAGAGTACTCTTCCTCCCAAATTCATCAGTTTATTTCCGTTGTAGCAATCATCATTACCTAAAATTTCTTATTTGTTCACTAGCTAATTTCTACTTTGTCTCCACTAATAAGGTATAAGCATCTCGGGATGGGTATCAGTCCTATTCACAGCGGTAGGAAAAAGTGTCTGGGGTAAGGCGGGCACCGAGATTAATATTTACTTAATGATTACATGAATACCTGGCATTGAGACTAACACGGTAAACAGGAACTCCGTCTTTATGTAGTTAACAGACTATGGGGGTAACCAGACGATAAACAAATAGTTATAAATAATTAAGCAAACAATAGGCCATTCGGAGGCTTAAGGGTCTACCAACCAACCCTTAACCCAGGGCTAATGAAAGAACTGGGTTTATGTGCCCTTCTACTCGAGGTACTCGGATAGGCACGGCAATTAGCATCAACTCTCATCACCTAGGGTTTCATGTTGGGATATAAAATTTCAAACCGGTGCTGGGCGTGGGGATAATGGGCGGGCTGTGAATCAGGCCTGGGTATGCTGTGTCTCGTGCCGGGCTGATTTTCACGCAAGCAGAATTCTAGGGCCTCCTCTAGGACATAGGGTAGACCCCAGGACCCCGACCCGTGCTGCACGTAGAGGGTGGGCCACCTCCGTCCCCCTCTCCACTCCCCCGAAGTACTCACCGCCACTCTCTCCCCGCTGCTAGCTACCGTTGCTATAGCGCTGACGGCGTGTTGGGCGCCTGGCCGAGAGGAGCACGGGAAAAACATGGCAGGCTCCGTTGCCTCCTGGGAAATGTAGTTTTGCTGCTGCTCTAACCCGCCGTTCCCTGCGTAGATTTCGGCCCTGGGAAATTCTCGTGCCCCAAACCCCGAGGCGCTCTCGAGCTTCGCCGCCTTGCATCTTGGGAATGGTAGTTCTCGTGGATCTGACGGAGAACGGCGCTGGAAGGGAGCAGGATGCCGAGAGAACTACAAGCAGGAGGCGGGGTCCAGGGAGAGGGATCTACGCGGCTAGCAGTGGCGAAGACGGCTGTAGCGGCAGCATGAAGCGGGCCCCGACCGCAGAGGAACGAGAGCGCGAAGCTAAGGTATGTCGGCCTCTTCGGGGTCTGGGATCCTTCGTGCACTTGTAGCTAGGGGCTGGCAGCCGGAAGGGCTTGGTTGCATGGACAGCGGACGCACAGTCTTAAGCCAAAGGATGACAGGGCCTTGTCAGTAAGGGAACCAGAGACATTGGGGGATACACCTTCCTGCTGGCCAGGATGCGGGCCTAGTCGTGTTGATCTACTCACCCGTGAGAATCACGACACCCATTTCCTTTTCGTGCTTTTCTTGGTCTTTGTAGCTACCCTGATGCCTCAGTTTACCGGACTGTGATCATCACAGTTGTTCTTTCTCTTAGTAATGGTTTCCTAGGACGGAGATTGGTTCCGATGAAGTATCGGTGCGATCAGATGTATTTATTGGGAACAGTTGTCTCAGTGGCTGCCTGTTGTGATCTATGTCTTCAGCACGGAGGAGATGAATCTAACTACAATCCTGTTTTCCACCTTTGGGGTTTAGCTTCTGGTAGTTGCCATTCCATGGGTGGCAATAATAACATTTACGGTGACTTCCGTTTTTTTTTTTTTTTTCTTTAGCATTTATTACATCTCAGGATCTACGTTAAGTTCGTAAAATTTATATTATTTCATGTTCTTACCATAGCAGATAGATATTATACAGATGGGGTAATAACAGTCCTGTTTTACAGATGAAGACCTAAGGTTCAGAAGAATTGAGTGTTTTCCTTTTTGTCACTTCCCAAATCAAGTCCTGTTGGTTTGTTTACACATGTCTGTGACATGTCCACTTTTTCTGTCTCCACCACCTTGGACCAAGTTTCCATTATCTCTTTAATGGATGTTGCAGTAGTCTCTGTATTGGTCTACTCTTATTCTACACCCTAACAACTCCTTTGTCCTCTTTCTTCCACACAACCAGTCCCTTGCACACTATGGAGAGTGATCTTTTCAAAGTGCAAATCTAATCGTGTCCTTTTCCTTCCTCCCCCCTCTGCCAACCACCTGTTTAAAAATCTTCCGTGATGTTCTGTTGCTCTTCGGAGAAAGAGAAGACCTCACATGGCATACAATGTCTTGCATGGTTTGAACCCTGCGTGTTCCTACAGCCGCATGGGACATGACACTCTCTCTGCTCTCTACCCATCAGCCACTTTGTCCTTCTTAAAAGGCCCTCTTTCCTGCTTTATCTGGTTATATAGTCTTTACCCATGCTGCTGTGTTGTCTACTCTATATTAGGCAATTATTAGAAATAAAGACCAATGGGAACTAAAACAGACACAGTTCTTGCTCTTGTAGAATTTAGAATCATACAAGTGAGTTTGTCTTAGGGCAGTACGTCTGTGGATTTAAAATATAAAATCTGGGGGTGTCTGGGTGGGCACAGTTGGTTAAGTGTCTGCCTTTAGCTCAGGTCATGATGTTGGGGTCCTGGGATCGATCCCCGCATCGGCCTGTGTTCAGTGGCAAGTCTGCTTCGTCCTCTCCTTTTCCTCTTTCTCTTTCTCTTTTTCTTTCTTTCCTCTCCTGTGATCTTGCTCGCTCTCAGTCTCACTCTCACTCTCTCAAATAAATACATGAAATCTTAAAAAAAAAAAAAATATATATATATATATATATACATATATATATATATATATATACAAAGTCTGTCCTATAAGGACCTGAGTTATAACAAAGTTTCACCAGGGACCTGAAGTTTTCATGCTAGAGTCTGCCTGTGATATGGACAGTATATTAAAGATGAATTCAGAGAGGAGAGGATCCTTCTGAATTAGTCTACAACAGTGCTGAGAAAGAGATGAATGTCACCCAATGGCATTGTGTATGTTGTCTTTTTCACCCTTTAGCTTTACGTTTATGTTACTCATTCTGTTGATTTATTGAGCATCTATTATTTGCTAGACACTGGGATTATGACTTAAACTAAGATAGAATCCCTGTGCAAAGGAGCTTTTACTCTACTGCAACCTTACCCTTTGCCTATGAGATAATCACTCATGTCATCCACATTTTATGGAGTGGAAACCGAGGCTTGAGGAAATCATGACTTGGCCAAGGCCACTTGGTTGCTGTGTGGAACTAGGACTCAGAACCAGGTCTTCTGACTCAAAGCTTTTTTCCACTTTCAACATGTGAAACACGTTGAATTGGTAGAGCAAGTTGTCTTCCTCTTTACTTTAAAGAATTCCTTTGATACTTATTTAAATTTGCATATGAACATATTATTGGATAGAACAAAGTATAGGCAATTAAGATTTAAAGGTTAAACAGAAAATGGTCAGTTATTCATGCAGTCAAATGCTCTACCCCTGAGCTCTACCCCCATGGTCAGTTATTCATGACCTTTCTTATTTTCTAATCGACTTTATTGAGGTATAATTTATGTACAATAATTTGCACCCATTTATAGTGTATAATTTGATGAGTTGTGACAGGTGTATACACTTGTGACACCACCATCATAGTTGACATAGAGAACCTTTCAATCCCTTCTAGAAATTTCGTCTTGATTTGCGGTTAGTGTCTCCCCAACCTTGGCTCCCAAGCAGCCACCAATAATGTTTTCTGTTACCGTAGACGAGTCGGTATTTTCTAGGATTTCATATAAATGGAAACAAACTGTACTGTTGAGTCTACTTCCACTCAGCATTTCTGAGATTTTTGAGATTGATTCATGTTGTCCTGTGTATCAGTAGTTCATTCCTTTTTATTGCTGAGTGATCGTCTACTGTGTGGTTTTACCACATATTGTTAATTCATTCACCTGTTGCTGAAGAACATTTGGATTGTTTCTGGTTTGGGGCTGATTACGTAAAAAAGCTGCTATGACCATTCACGTATAAGTCTTTGTCTTTGTTGGATAAACACTCAGGAATCCAATTGCTCAGTTCTTCGTTTAGCTTTATAAGAAACTGCCAAAGGGATTCTGCCACTTGCATTAGTTTCCTAGGGCTGCCTGAGCAAGTTCCTGTGAACCTGGTGTCTTAAAACAACATTTATTCTCTCTTAGTTCTAAAGGTAAGTCTGGATGCAAGGTTTCACAGGCCACGGTCTCTCTGCAGGCCCTAGGGGGAGAATCCTTACTTGCCTCTTTTAGCTTCTGGTGACTCCTGGTATTTCTTGGTTTGGGCAGCAAACTTCAGCTGGCTTCTGTGTTCCCACGGCCACCTTCTCAGTGTTTTGCCTGTGTGTGTGTGTGTGTGTGTGAAATCTCCCTCGCCTTCTCTAGTAAAGACACTGGTCGTTATATTTAGGGCCTACCCTGAATCCAGGATGATCTTAATCTCAGGATCCTCAGTGTAATTACATCTACAAAGACCCTTTCTCCATTTACGACAACCGTGGGTTAAGATTGGGCATATCATCTTGCGGGATGTTATTCACACCCAATACACCATTTTATATCTTCCTGAGCTGTGTACGAGAATTCTAGTTGTTCCGTGTCCCCACTGATACTTGGTATTGTCAGTCTTTAAAATTTTAGCCATTCTAATGGCTGTGTAGTGGTATCTCCTCGTGGCTTTAATTTGCATCTCAGTGACGACTAATGAAGTTGAGTATCTTTTTTAAAAAGCTTTGGATGTATAACTTATGTACTATAAAACACACCTCTTTTAAGGGTACAGTTCAGTGATTTCTAGAATCACTGGAGTCAATCAATGGAGTCAGACAATTTGTGGTCTTTTGTGTTTGGTTTCTTTCACCCAATACTTTGTTCCTGTTTATTATTAAATAGTATTGTATTCCAATGTATGAATATACCCTCTTTTTTTTTTTTAATTTTATTTATTTATTTGTCTGAGATCACAAGTAGGCAGAGAGGCAGGCAGAGAAAGAGGGGGAAGCAGGCTCCCTGCTGAGCAGAGAGCCCGGTGGGGCTCGATCCCAGGACTCTGGGATCATGACCTGAGCCGAAGGCAGAGGCTTAACCCACTGAGCCACCCAGGCGCCCCTACCCTCTTTATTTAATCCACTCACCAATTGATGGATATTTGGGTTGTTTATACTTTTTGGCTATTATGAAAAATGCTGCTGTGAACATTCATATTCTCCTTTTCTTATGGACACGTATTTTCCTTTCTCTTGGGTAGAGGCCTAGGAGTGGAATTCCTGGTCACGTGGTAAATCTGTGTTAACTTTTTTTTTTAAAGATTTTATTTATTTGACAGAGATCACAAGTTGGCAGGGAGGCAGGCAGAGAGAGAGGGGGAAAGCAGGCTCCCCGCTGAGCAGAGAGCCCGACTTGGGGCTCCATCCTAGGACCCTGAGATCATGACGTGAGCCAAAGGCAGGGGCTTAACCCACTGAGCCACCCAGGCGCCCCTGTATTTAACATTTTAAGAGACTGCTGTACCATTTGTTTTGGTCTGAAGGTTTGAGTCCTCCCCAGATTTTTATGTTGAAATCCTAATCCCCAAGGTAATGGTATTAGGCGGTAGGGCCTTTTGCAGACAATTAGGTGATTAGGAATGGGATTAGGGCCTTTTATGAAAGAGGCCTGAGAGAGCTCCTCATCCCTTCTGCCATGCGAGGGCACTGACAGAAGTTTGGAGTCTTCAGTGTGGAAGAGAGTCCTCCCTAGAACCCGACCATGCTGGTACCAAAATCTTGGATTTCCAGCCTCCAGAACTATGAGCAACACATTTCTACTGTTTATAAGCCACGTAGTCTGTGGTATTTTCTTAGAGCAGCCTGAATGGACTAAGACATTGTTTTTCAGTGTGGGTGCGCCATTTTGTTTCCACCAGCAATGCTTGAGGGTTCCAATTTCTTTCCTTCTTTCTTTCTTTTTTTTTTTTTTTTTAAGATTTTATTTATTTATTTGACACAGACAGAGATCACAAGTAGGCAGAGAGGCAGGCAGAGAGGGGGGGGGGAAGCAGGCTCCCTGCTGAGCAGAGAGCCCAGTGTGGGGCTGGATCCCAGGACCCTGAGATCATGACCTGAGCCCAAGGCAGAGGCTTAACCTCCTGAGCCACCCAGGCGCCCCAGGGTTTCAATTTCTTCATATACTTGTCACCTCCTGTTACTGTCTTTTTGATTTTAACCATCTTGGTCGGTGTGAGGTATATCTCATAGTGGCTTTAAAATTTTTTTTTAAAGATTTTATTTATTTGGGATAAAGTGAGTATGAGAGAGAGAGTATGAGTGGGGAGGGGGCGGGAGGGCTGAGGGAGAGGGAGAAGCAGGCTCCCTGGTGAGCTGAGAGCCAGACACTGAGCTCCATCTCAGGACCCTGGGATCATGACCGGAGCAGAAGGCAGGTGCTTAACCAACCCAGGGGGTGCTCATTGTGGCCTTGATTTTCATTTCCCTCATGTGTAATGATGCTGAGTTCATCATGTGTTTATTGGCCATGTATCTGTTTTTGTGAGGTGTCTGTACAAATCTTCTGCCCATCTTTTGAGCTGGTTGTCTTCTTAATAGTATGTGTTATGTGTTGTTTATATTTTCTAAGTGTCAGTTCTTTGTCGATGGTATGTACTGTGAACATAGTTTTCCAGTCTTTTAGTTTACTAAATGGTTTTTTGAAGAGCAAAAGTACTTAATTTTGATAAAGGTCTAATTTATTGATATTGCTTTTTATGATTAATGCTTTTTGTGTTATATCTATGAAATCGTTACCTATCCCAAGGTCACAAAGATTTCTTGTTTGCTTTTTAAATTAAACTTGATCATCCCCATAATGGGTAAATACTACTTTTGGTTTTTCTTTCCTCTTTAAAATAACTTAGATTGTGTTTTTTTTCTTGTGATTTCTTAGGCTGTAGACTTTTATACAGCATCCAAGTCCGGAGGGTGAATGCAAAGGCTGAACTAAATATTATCTAGCTTTTCCAGATCACGTTTATTTAGTCTGTATTAAAGCCTAGGAATGTGCCAAAGTATATTCATGCATTTTTAAAATGAACTTTTCTTGTAAGACATACATTGGCATGGTCTCGATCAGTATTTGGTGGTCTCAGTTGGAACCATGGCCTTTAAAATTTCCTTGCGGTTGCGATGGACGGTTGGCACCCCATGCTTCAGTTTGTCCTGCCAGAAAATGGCGTTAAGCATGGCTTCTAGTGGATTCCAGTGAGCGTCCATCGTGATGAGGTTTGGCCCCTGCCAGGGACTCAGTGGATTTGGCTTGGAATGAGTGCTGTTGTCAAAGGGCCCTCTACTGATACAGGGTTGCCCCCATGTTTTTGCTTTTCACAGATGATCTCGTTTGTTATTTGAAAATGATTTAAAATTCATAGAAGAGCAGCAAGAGTAGCACAGAGAGCCCTCACAGGCCTCCCCTACAGATGCACAACTTGTTAACATCTTGCCACATTTGTTTTTTGCTTTCTCTCTCCCTGTATACACACACATGAGCCATTATTATTATTACTATTGTTTTTAGAGATTTTATTTATTTATTAGAGAGCGAGTGAGTATGAACCAGGGAGTGGCAGAGGGAGAGGGAGAAGCAAGCTCCCTGCTGAGCAGAAAACCTGATGTGGGGCTCGGTCCCAGGATCCTGGGATCATGACCTGATCCGAAGGCAGACGCCTAACCCACTGAGCCACCCAGGCGCCCCTATTATTTTTTTAATGAACCATTTCGGAGGAAGTTGGAGACACCTCAGTGTTCTTTCCCCCCTGAATACTTCAGCATTTATTTCCTAAGAACAAGGACACTTTGTTGTATAGAAACATAGTTGTCACATTCAAAAAAATTAACATTGATAAAATATTGTTATTCCAAAGTCCATATGTAAATTTTGCTAATCGTCCTAAGAATATCTTTTATAGCTTCCTCCCTCCCCTCCTTGGCCCAGGTTCTATTCCAGGACCACACATCGCCTATAATTGTTACGTGTTTGGTTTCTTTTAACCTCCTTTAGTCTGGTCGACTTAATTTGATTCCTCATGCTTTCCTTCATGACATTGACATTTGGGATGAGTAAAGCATTGTTGACATTTGTGATGACTACAGGCTGTTTATTTTGTATGCTCTGCCAGTATTCTTATTTGTCTTGATACTTTCTTAAAAGGAGAATCACATTATGCATTTCTGGCATGTATATTTTTGCAGAAACACAGGGGCCATTAGAGATCACACATTTACAACTCACGTATTCGTCCTGCCTGTAGATGTGTTTTCCTTGGCCCAAACTATGTTTGAGAGTTTTTTGAATTATTTTCTGATACAAAGTGGAGATAAAAATCTGTCTAGCTTTCTGGTAAAACGAGACTCTGGCAACACTGGGCTTGTCCTGCACTCACTGGAACTGAAGAGTGGCTGCCCCTTTAGAGGGGAAATGGACTTTCCATTTGCCCATTAGCAGGTCAGAGTATGGGGCTTGTGAGCTAGCATTCTGGATGCAGGTCCTGCTCCGTCACTGTTTGGAGCAAGCGGCTTCATTGTCTTGAACCTTATGTTCTTCACCTATAAAATTGTGATATTTATGGTCATGGTGAGGATTAAGTGGAAAGCACCTAGAACATTCTTGGCCTATATTGAAAATAAAAGTAGTTGTTACCACCATCATGTCATTGGCATCAAAGTTACCACCAATCTGATCCCTGTAGATATTTTAGCCTATATTCAGGATATTCCTTCAGTACATGGACATCAGCTGTTCAACTGGACAGATTTTCTCAACTGGGGTTCTACTGACTTCTGTGCATCCCAAATGGCATAAACTATGTACCGCTCTTGGGAGAATTGAGAAAATAGTCATTCAAGCCATTTTCTGTGTTCTGTGGTTCAGATGAGGAATCTGTTAAGTGCCAGGTAGCATACTTGGGACTAGGGCCAGGTGGGTAAATATGGCAGATTTGGTTCCTTGGAACTGGCTGCCTTTCCGTGAAAGGAAACGGTAGAGTGGTGAGTTTTTATCATGGAACAAGGAGCATGTATTGTACAATGGAGGTCATTGGAATTCCTTCTTCAGGAAGATCTGTTTAACCTTGTCTTGGGGTCATGGAATTCCTAAGATTGTCAAAGGATGTATCCTTTTGAGAGGCCCGAGACTCCTTTAGAAGTTGTTCAGAAATATTAAACCTGTACTTTTGTCCAATTCCAGTTTGGTTAACATGGTGCTATATTAGTTTCAGGTGTGCAGTGTAGTAATTCAGTAATTCTGTATATTATGGTAAATGTACTCTTAATCCCCTTTACCTGTTTCACCCCCCCCCCACCTCCAACTTCCCCTCTGGTAACCATCCGTTTGTTCTCTGTACTTCAGAGTCTATTTTATGGTTTGTCTGTTTTTTTTCCTTTTTCTTTTGTTTTGTTAAATTCCACACATGAGTGAAATCATATAGTGTTTGTTTTTCTCCGACTGACTTGTGTTTTGCTTAGCATTACACTCTCTAGCTCATCCATGTTGTCGTAAATGGCAAGATTTTGTTCTTTTTAATGGCTGAATAATATTCCATGGTATAGCTACACCACATCTCTCTCTCTCTCTCTCTCTTTTTTTTTTTTGAGTACCCTCCATGCCCACTGTGGGGCTTGAATTTGTGACCTGGAGATTAAGAATTTCATGCTCTTCTGACTGAGCCAGCCAAGTGCTCCTATACCACATCTTCTTTATCCGTTTATCCATGGGCAGCACTTGGGCTGCTTCCATAATTTGGTTCTTGATGGTGCTGTAAACATAGGGATGCATATATCCCTTTGAATTAGTGTTTTTGTAGTTTTTAGGTAACTGTCCAGTAGTACGATTACTGGATCATAGGATAGTTCTAGTTTTAATTTTTTGAGGAATCACCGTATTGTTTTCCATAGTCACTGTACCAGCTTGTATTCCCACCAACACTGCAAGAGGCTTCTTTTTTTCCCCCATTCTTGTCAACACTTGTTTCTTGTATTGTTGATTTTAGCCATTCTGACAGGTGTGGGGTAATATCTCATTGTAGTTTTGCTTTGCATTTCCCTGATGATCAGTGATGTTGAGCATCTTTTCATGTGTCTGTTGGCCATCTGGATGTCTTCTTTGGAGAAACGTCTGTTGTATCTTCCACCCATTTTTTAATTGGATTATTTGTTTTTTGGGTGTTGAGTTTTAAAAGTTTTTTATGTATTTTGGGTACTAACCCTTTTATGGTTGTTATTTGCAGACATCTTCTCCCATTTAGTAGGTTGTCTTTTAGTTTTTTGTTTTTTTCCCCAAAGGTTTTATTTATTTATTAAGTTTGCCAGAGAGAGCGAGAGAGTGTGAAAGGAAAAGCAGGGGGAGCAGCAGGCAGAGGGAGAAGCAGGTTCTCCGCTGAGCGAGGAGCCCAGTGCAGGGCTTGATTGTAGGACCCTGGGGTGGAGACAGATGCTTAACTGACTGAGCCACCCCATGTCTTGGCTATCTTTTAGTTCTGTGGATTGTTTCCTTTGCTTTGCAGAAGTTTTATCTTGTTTATGTTTGCTTTTGTTTGCCTTGCCTCAGGAGACACATCTAAAAGGAAGTTGTTATGACCCATGTCAAAGAGATTACTGCCTGTGCTCTCTTCTAGGATTATTAGGGTTTCAGGTCTCACATTTAGGTCTTTAATCCATTTTGAATTTATTTTTGTGGATGGTGTATGAAAGTGGTCCAATTCATTCTTTTGCATGTTGCTGTCCAGTTTTCCCAATACTGTTTGTTGAAGAGACGGTCTTTTTGCCATTGCATTATCTTGCCTCCTTTGTCAAAGATTAATTCACCATATAATTGTGGGTTTATTTTTGGGCTATTCTGTTCCATTGATCTATATGTCTGTTTTTGTACCAGTGCCATAGTGTTTTGGTAAGTACAGCTTTGCAGTATGACTTAAAATCTGGAATTGTGATACATCCAGGTTTTCTTTTTCAAGATTGCTTGTAGGGGCACCTGAGGGGCACCTGAGTGGCACAGTTGGTTGAGTGTCCAATTCTTCCTTTTGGCTCTGGTTGGGGTCTCAGGCTTCTGAGATCGAGCCCCATTTTGGGCTCTGTGCTTGGTGTGGAGTCTCCTTGGGATTCTCCCTCCCACTGCCCCTCCCTTTCCCCCCAAATAAATGAATAAATCTCAGAAAAAAATTGCTTTGACTATTTGGAGGGTTTTTTTTTTTTTCCCTGTTTGTTTCCATACAAATTTTAGGATTCTTTGTTCTAGTTCTGTGAAAAATGCTGTTGGTATTTCTGTAGGGTATTAGAACTGTTCTGTAGTCATGGAGTGAAAAGGTATAGATGTTGAAATCTAAGCTAGTTTCAAAGGTTCTTACGTTGTCTTGGGTAAGATCATCTTTTTAAAAAATACTTTCGGCACCTGGGTGGATCAGTGGGTTAAGCCACTGCCTTCGGCTCAGGTCATGATCTGGGGGTCCTGGGATCAAGCCCCACATCAAGCTCTGTGCTCAGCAGGGAGCCTGCTTCCCCCTGCCTCCCCGCCTACTTTTGATCTCTCTCTCTCTGTCAAATGAATAAATAAAATCTTTAAAAAAAATAAAATAAAAATACTGAAAATGGGACAGTTAAGATTTTTTACTGAGACGATTATATACAGTTAATAGAAACATAATAATTTTAAGTAATGCACATTTGTATCAGTGAAGGAATATATCCAGAATAAACTTGTTGTTTCAAATAAATATCATTTAAAAAGTCTGGTTTTGGTGGCATTTGTCTTAATATCGTTTAATAAGATAAACCTTAAGTTATACGGTCTAATGAGTTATAAATATAATAACCGAATAAAAGAAAGTTTGTTGTTTATGTATGTACTAATTATGTCTTTTTACTTAGATTTATTTTATTTTATTTTATTTTTTCCAGTTCAGCATTGCATTATTTTGCCAGTCTATCCGTTGCTAACTTAAGAAACCAAACGTAGAACATTTTTGGTGGAGACCAATGACTGGGGGACTTAAAAAATGAAAAGTTCTCCTGGCAGATTCTACTCTATGGTTTTTTTTCTACAAAAGTCTTTCTTTATTTTTGTGCTTGATCTCTGTTCCAGTGTGTGGGTCATCTTTCAATCACCGTTTTGTAGTTTTGATTGCCTTCTCTAGATAGAAGGTTTAGCTTATTTGTGCATGGCTTCCAAACCACTTTATATGCCTTCCTTGGAAAGTCAACTAGCTAAACCATTGAGTCACTGTGAATTCATGTTACTTTGTGTTATTTCCAGGTCTGTTTCTTAACCATATCAGCGTTGATTTTGAAAACTAAATTTGCCATTTGAGAAAAGTCTTAGACACTTTAAACAACCATTAGCTTCTCTGAAGATGGCACTGGTGTCTGATTCATCCTTCTGTCTCTTCCGTATACCTAGCAAAGTGTCTTACACATAGGAGACATTTGTTAAAGAAAGATTGTTAAAGAAAGATGGTTGAGAGCCTCCAGTGTCTGATTCAGGTTATGTGTGACCCTTAACAGTGATCATTTTGGCTGCCGATTGGATTTCACTGTGGCTAGGTTTGGCAATGCGGTTATCGGTGTTTACACTGATGCCTCAGGAAACTGGAGACCCTGTCTGGTTAGTTTTGTTATTCCCCGTTCTATCCCTGGCGCTTAACATAGTAAGTATTCCGTATGTATTCATCAAATGAATGAATGAATTCTCCATAGCATCACCTTTTGTTGGTCATTAGGCTTTCCATCCGTGAGAGCTGAAACGGAACCTGAAAGAAATAATGGAAGAGGGTTAAATACTTTATGAATTTTAAATTACTTGACATAAGTGTAGGTATAGGTATTAATTTGGAGAAACAGGATTCTTTTCAGCACATGCTTAGCAACTGCCAGCAGTTGTTTTCTAGTGCTCTCTTTCAAATTTAAGATGCTAGTTTACCCTCAAGGGTTAGTGTGTTTTCTAGTTGTTAGTATATTAGGGTAGATTTCTTTTTTTTT
>ML093282.1:18362-30763 GCA_003697995.1 Taxidea taxus jeffersonii | reverse complement strand
AAAAAGATTTTATTTATTTATTTCTCAGAGAGAGAGGGAGAGAGAGCGAACGAGCACAGGCAGACAGAGAGGCAGGCAGAGGCAGAGGGAGAAGCAGGCTCCCTGCAGAGCAAGGAGCCCGATGTGGGACTCGATCCCAGGACGCTGGGATCATGACCTGAGCCGAAGGCAGCTGCTTAACCAACTGAGCCACTCAGGCGTCCCTAGGGTAGATTTCTTGATAAAGTTATATTCAAAGTGTGACTTTCTAACCTCTAGAGGACAAGAACTTCATAATTGAGATGGTACTTTTGGAACCTTAAAGAAAGGTACAGTTCAGAGGTGGATTTAAAGTTCTGCTGACCATTCACTTGACCTTCTTCTTCTTTTTTTTTTTTTTTAAGATTTTTATTTATTTATTTGACAGACAGAGATCACAAGCAGGCAGAAAGGCAGGCAGAGAGAGAGGAGGAAGCAGGCTGTCTGCAGAGCAGAGAGCCCGATGTGGGGCTTGATCCCACAACCCTGGGATCATGACCTGAGCAGAAGGCAGCAGCTTTAACCCACTGAGCCACCCAGGTACCCCCACTTGACCTTCTGTTATACATTGGTCTTGTATTGTACAAATCTGTCTCACCAGTGGATTTTCCAGTGCAAGCCGGGAGGAATCTTGGGGGCTGTTGGGTTGGATCAGGAAATGTTCAGGAGATGAAGACTTGGATTGGTAGGAGCTTGTTTCCCAACCTTTGTCCTTGGCATCGTGTTTGCCTGTAAAGCCAGTGCTTGTTTGAAAGCTGACCCTTGACTCGGTGCAATAGGCTTGCATTTCTGTTTATGCTATGAGCATCTGTCCTGTTGTCATGCGCATCATTTATTTGCTCTGTAGTTTTGGAAAGGGCACACGTGCAAAGTGGCCATGCCTGCCTTGCTGTTAAAGAATGGCCATATGGCTAAGTGGCAGTCGAGACCTTTACAGTTGGTAGGAACCAAGTAGAAAACTCAGTCTGAAGGACCAAATTCTGTTACATCTGGTCTGAGGAGGTGTGTTGTCAGAGCATGGGTGTTTTCATAACCGTTGGTGATCAGAAAATTCGGCGCTCTGATTTCTGCATGAGTCCTGAGTGCCCTTTGGCACCTTCATTTAGTGACTGGAGCATTCAAGGCTGAGCCTCAAGGGCCATCATTTCTCTGATAATCTTATAAAATAGGCTTATATGGCCACCTTAGCTCACGCTGCTGAATTGGGCGTGATTAAAGTCTCAAGCTATATAAATATGGATTTTCTGTTTCTGTGCACAGCAGTCCATTATCTCAGTGTTTTCCAGTAGGCCATTTTTTTTGGGAAAACAGAAGATGGAACATTTTGCGGATGAATCCCCGCACCCCTCCATTAACGCGAACATTCTGGTCCTGTTTTGTTTTGTTTTTGCTTGAGAATAGTACCGGACAAATGAATGCAAACATTCCAGTTTACGGGGCCCCTAGCCTGTTGTCATGTCAATCTTGCTATTTAGGTAAATAGTGTGCAGTTTATTATTTTTTTTAATTTAAAATTTTTTTTGAAATTTTTTGTTTGTTTTTGCAGATTCAGCAGCCAAGGTGCTGCAAGCCCTTTTTGTTCTAGTCTCATTATTGACTGCTAACACTATTAATGAGACAACAATTGGCAAATTGGAGTCATTGTTCTCCTAAAACCTGATCGTGGCAGTGGAAGCAGCCAGGCAGGGGCGGTTGCATATGCAGACAGCCGAGGGAGGAAAGGATGAGTGGCCCGTGTGCCCAGCTTTTAAATTCATCAGACCCCTGCTGCTTAAATTGCCCCAGCTGTTAATGCTGGAACCATTACAGTAATGGACTCAGCAAATGAAGGAGAACGAAGACACGCACACTTTATTACCAGAGGGGCAATTTTCTCTTCATCTGTAATAGCAGCAGTGCCTCGTATTGATCAGACCATCAAGATACTAATCCTCTGTAAAATTACTTGTTATAACTGAAAATGTGTTAATCCAAATCAGTCTGTGTCCTGACTGTCTACTTACTATTGAATACAGACTATTAGATGGTTTATTTTTCATGATTTAAAGCCCTTGCCCTGGAAATGGTTGGCGTTTCCCTCGCAACACTGAGTGCTTAATCTTAGCTATAGCCCAGGGTTGTCTTTTTGTTTTAAACAGAACATCACCCACTTAATTAAGGAGTGAGTGTCTGTCTTGCTGTCTGAGTTATGCTGGTGTTTTATGTTCCCCTGGATTTATTAAGCATCTTGTTTTACATTCGGTCTGCGGTTTGTGCTGTAAATAAAAATAGGCCCATCTTGCACATATTAGAAATTTGCAGGTAGCAAATGGCAATAAGTACCAGGGATGGAAGGTTCTTTGATTTATATTTCAGGCCCCACGTTGTGCTTTGTCGATTGAACCCATAGGCAAGATGCATCCTGGTGTCTTCTGTGTAGCAGATGTGTTTTTGCATCGTTGTCTGAGAAAGTTTATGGTTATTTCTGCATCCTTGGTTCAGGAGATTGCTTTTTAGACAATGAGGCAGATCTCCTCCCCCTCCTTGTGTTTTGTGAAATGACTACAGCTAGGGATTGTTAGAAGAAGACCTGTTCAAAACGGAGCTCTGTCTTCCTTAACGGTTAGGATTATAGGAATTACTCCCTAAAATTCCCATCTTTTGCCAGTATAGTTGCTGCCTACATTCTGTGTTTATCTGTATACAGACTGAGATCCCCTCTTGGCGATAGTTGTATATATTCTCCCGTATTGTCATTGCTCAGAGCATTTATTTGTAAGGCATTTTCCGAAGAGTTCATTCAGAAATACTTAATTAGTACTCCTTGTGTGACAGGAATTACATTAGAGGCTGGAGATGCAAGGATGAGTAAGGTACAGTTTTTGTCTCTGAGGATCTCTGCTCAGTAGGTCCACAGGCGTATGAATAGCAAATGGTGGAATCCATTTGTGACTGTAGTTCCTGGGAGCGGATACCAGTTATGGGTGTAATAATAAAATCAGCCTCATTGGGGTTTTTTTTTTTTTGAGATGTTACCAAAAGCAGAACTGTGCAACTTCATCACACTTTAGGACTTGCATCTGAATGATTCCTAGCTGTTGGGAAGAAATCTCATCTTTTCTCACTGGAGCCTTGTTTACTGCCCCCTGGAGACAGTCAAAGGAAGGATTTCCAAAACTATTTTGATCAGTGACCACATTTTTTGGATATGTGTAGTTTCCCACGGAGACTACTTTAAAAGGGGGTAGTGCTTGTTCGATTGTTTATGTTCCGACATCTATATTAGAAATCAGTTTTGTTGCTTTAGAGTATAGTTTATCAGTAGCCTGTTGTGGTTAAGAGTGTGGAGTTTTGGACCCAGTCCTTGTTTCCCCCCCTAGCTTCCCTACTTACTAGCAGAGCGATCTTGGGTAAGTCCCCTCATCTCTTTCAGCCTCAACTTCATCTGTAAAATGGGGATAATAATAATTGTGAGGATTAAATGATTCAACCTATGTATTTAGAATAGCGTTGGGCATATATAAGTGTTTTATAAGCATTAGCTGTTACTAGTACCAGATGTATGATTGTAGGTAATGAAATTATTTTTAACATGCAGCTAATGAAAGATAGCTTTGAAAATGTATGACCACAATATGTAAGGCATATAAGATAGTTGAGCATTTATTATTTAAAATATTTTTTTCCTGATAAGTGATAGTTTGTTATATTAGAAAGATTTGAAAATACAGAAAAATACCGAGAAGGGGGAAAAAGAAGCCTGTAATTTTCCAGAGATAACCACTGTATTTGTATGTTGGTATATTTGTTAAAGTACTGTGTTATCATTGTGCCTATTATGTGTATAAAATATTACTATGAGCCCAGTTTTATCTGAAATATATTAATGATACACTTTTATATAAAGTATTTTAAATAGAACTGTACAGTATTTCATCATATGGATTTTTATTATCTAGTATTTAATCTTGTGGATTTTTTTCCTGCTATTATAAATTATCTTTCAGTGACACAGATCTTTCTGTGAACCTCTGGTATTTTCCACAGGATAAATTAAAATTTATCCACAGGATGAATTGTCAGGTTAACATCTATAAAGAGTTTTGGTTTGCATTGTCAAATTACCACCCAGAGAGTGAATGCCAGTTTCTGCTATAATAAACAATGCCTAAGAATATATATTTATTACATCCTCTCCAACACTGGGAATTGTCATAAAGTAAAAATATTTGGCGACTTGGAGATAAAGTAGGAGCTCAATATAGAACTAATTTGTATTTTCTTTTTTTTCCCTAATTTGTATTTTCTTAATTACTAAGTATGTTGTTGAATTCCCTCTCACTGTGGTTATTGGCCAAAAATATATTTCTTTTGTGATTTGTTTATATAGCCTTTGTTCATTTTGCTAGTGTGTGTTTATCTTTTCTTATTGACATATAAAAACACTTCATAGATTAGGGGTATTATTATTTGTTAATCAAGTGATGGAAATATTTTTCCTAGTTTGTTTTGTGCCTGCCTTTTATTTTTGAATTTTTGTTATTCAAAAGTTTTTCATCCTTTAGGGAAACTTTTCCCACCCATCAGATTAGTCACTTGTATGTCCTATTTTGTGTTTTAAAATTTTTCATATCATTCTTGTAATGCATCAAGAATTTAGCTGGTGTATGAAATGGAATGGATGTCTTTTTCCTCTCATATGGTTTACCCGGTTAACCCCCCTGCATTAATTGACTAATTTGAATGCCAGAATACTCAGATCTGCTTTTTTGGTTTGTTTTTATTTTGTTTTATTATTTCTTTTGTTTTGACTGTTGTTCTTGATACACCATTTTAAGTACCAGAGTTTTATGGTACCTTCCAATTTCTGGCAGTACGAGACCCCCATGACTGTTCTTTTGTTTCGGAGGTTCTTGGCTCTTCTTTTGTATGGAGAAGACAACAGTTTTCCCAGCTAAACTTAAGAAATCACTTTTTCTAGGTCTCCTGGGTACATCAGCTCTTTGGTATTTTAATTGTTACTGCATTAAATTTATAACTTAATTTGGGAAGAGCTGAAATACGGTAAAAAATTTTTCTCATTCAGCAGCATTATTTGTCTTTTCATTTGTTTAAACTCTCTTTTATGTTCCCAAAATGTTATGCAGTTTTATTCAGTTAAGTACTTTTTATTGCCCTTTGGGTTAATTACTGGATATTTTACATGTTTGATTACTATTTTTGGTTACTATTGCAAATGGGTTATTTTTTTTTAATTTAAGCTTTTTTAATTAAACATATAATGTAACCCCACCACCCTCTCCCAACCCCTCTCCCCCCCGACCCCTCTCAGTTTGTTTTATGACATTAAAAGTCTCTTTTGGTTTGTCTCCCTCCCGATCCCATCTTGTTTCATTTTTTCTTTTTCTGCCACCTTAACCCCCACCCCCGTTGCATCTCCACTTCCTCATATCAGGGAGATCATGTGATAGTTGTCTTTCTCCAGTTGACTTATTTTGCTAAGCATAATACGCTCTAGTTCCATCCATGTCATTGCAAATGGTAAGATTTCATTTCTTTTGATGGCTGCATAGTATTCCATTGTATATATATACCACATCTTCTTTATCCATTCATCTGTTGATGGACATCTAGGTTCTTTCCATGACTTGGCTATTGTGGACATTGCTGCTTTAAACATTCGGGTACACGTGCCCCTTTGGATCACTACGTTTGTATTTTTAGGGTAAATACCCAGTAGTGCAATTGCTGGGTCATAAGGTAGCTCTATTTTCAATTTTTTGAGGAACCTCCATGCTGTTTTCCAGAGTGGTTGCACCAGCTTGCATTCCCACCAACAGTGTAGGAGGGTTCCCCTTTCACCACATCCTCGCCAGCATCTGTCATTTCCTGACTTGTTCATTTTAGCCATTCTGACTAGTGTGAGGTGGTATCTCATTGTGGTTTTGATTTGTATTTCCCTGATGCCCAGTGATGTGGAGCACTTTTTCATGTGTCTGTTGGCCATCTGGATGTCTTCTTTGCAGAAATGTCTGTTCATGTCCTCTGCCCATTTCTTGATTGGATTCTTTGTTCTTTGGGTGTTGAGTTTGCTAAGCTCTTTATAGGTTTTGGATACTAGTCCTTTATCTGATATGTCGTTTGCAAATATCTTCTCCCATTCTGTCAGTTGTCTTTTGGTTTTGTTGACTGTTTCCTTTGCTGTGCAAAAGCTTTTGATCTTGATGAAGTCCCAATAGTTCATTTTTTTCCTTGCTTCCCTTGCCTTTGGCGTTGTTCCTAGGAAGAAGTTGCTGCGGCTGAGGTCGAAGAGATTGCTGCCTGTGTTCTCCTCAAGGATTTTGATGGATTCCTTTCTCACGTTGAGGTCCTTCATCCAGCAAATGGGTTATTTTTAAAGTGGCTTATGAGAAAGCTTATTTTGTATGCTGTTATTGTAATAGGCTACAAGTTAGAATGATATTTTTTGGTTCGATTTTCTTGGGATTTCCAGGTCTATACCAGGTAGATAATTTAACCATCTGCAAATATAATTTGGTCTTTCCCCCTTAAGTAGTTATACTCTGCTCTCCCTTTTTTTTTTCTTGTGTTATTACATTGTCTAAGACCTCTAAACAGAGGCAATAGAAGATAGTCATACCTTTACTAGTTATGTTTTAGGGTTCTTGTAGTAAGTGTAAAGATAGTTGTTGGCAATAATCTTTGATTTTTAGTTTACGTTTTTACTAGGGGCTGAGGTTGAATTCTTGTTGAATATATTTTTGACATTTATTTAGATGGTAAGTGTCTTTACTTTTACTGATAGAATATAACCTATTAATATAGTTTCTAGTACTGGTTCCTTGACATAGATCCTACTTGGTCACCTTATATTGGCTTTTTAATATACTACTAAATTCAGCCTTTTAGTATTTTAATTAGGAAAGCAAGATGGCTCTGTAGCAGTGATTATCAAGGATGCTGGATGGTAGTACCCCTAGGGGATATAGCAGATTCTTAAGTGAAGCATATTTAATATACATGTTATTGTCATAATTCATAAAATTTAATAAAGCTCTTCTGAGTGTTGAGGATAAGCTAATGGTAGAAGGAAGATATTGCCCTGTTACAATGTTGGGAAAATTTCCTTTTTGTGCTTTCTTTGGCAAGTTTTGGTATCATAGATAAGCCTGTGTCATAAAATGAATTGTACTGTTTTCCTCTTTCTGTGCTCTGGAGCCTTTTAAAAAGCATCAGAATTAATTTTCCCTTGGACATTTGAACTAAATTACTTGTAAAACTCTTCATGTGATGTTGGAGAAGGTAATTTTTGGATAACTGTTCCAATATATTTTCTAGTTATTGGTCTTATATGTAGTTTTCTTTTTTACCCCCCTTTTGGTAAATTTTGGTCATTAGATTTTCTCAGATATTGAAGTTTCATACATTCTGAAATGGCACTGAGCATAACATTCTCTGGCTTATAAGATAGAGTTATACAGTTTTATAATTTAAAAATTCCATATTCAATTTTTATATCTCCTTTAAAATGTTAACTTTCTGTACTCATGTACTCTGTTCAGAACTTGGTTTTATTTGTTTGTGGTCATTTTTTTTTGAAAACTGTCTCTTGAATTTGTTATGCTAATTCATTAATTTTTGCCTCAATATTTTTTCCTTCTGCTTTGCTTAAGCTACATTTTATTTTACTAAATGCTTGAGATAAATACTTAGTTCATTTATTTCCATTTTTAAAAAATATTGGGAAGCATTTCAAAATCCTAAAAATAATTTTTTTTTCCTGTGTTCCTATAATAATATGTGCATGTTTTTGTAGCACTTAACACTCAGTGTTTCTCCCCCTTCCTTAGTTCTACAGATTGTATTTTATCTTTTTACTCTGGTGCATGCGGAGTCTTGAGCATAACCTTAAAAATGCTATGTAGATATAAATATGATTTAAAATAGAAAGCTTTTAGGATTCTTATCTTATCCACTACTTTACTGACTCTACTTTCCAATAAAGTATCAAGTTTTTGGGAGGAGAAACTATTAAAAATACACACACACGTGTACACACATACATTCTCTGAAATATTTAGGACAGGGCGTTGTTGACAGATATACAGTAAATATTTATTGATTGAATGTTTAAAAAAAGCTTCTAGTTGGGGTGCCCTAGACAGCCACATCACCACATGGTAAAATGGATGTTCATTGTTTGAGGATGTAAAACTTTTGGTTCAATTGCATTTTCTCTGCAGAGGAATGCTGGGAATTTATTTTCTCCAAATGAAGGCTGGCAAGCTAGTATAATTTATATAAATTGATAGGAAATTATAAAGTTGATAGAAATTCCTTTCTGCTTTTGTAAGTCTTAGAGCAGTTTTTTTTTCCTTGTAAATTCTTATTTGGAGGAAAAATAAATACACGATTAATCTCTTCCCTTTCAATTATGGTTACATTACAATTTCACTGCTTCTCTTGCACTGAGATTTATTTTTATTTTTAACTTATTTTGTTTATTGCTACAGGGGGTGATAGTATGTCATTGTGTCTTACTTACGATTGCCCAGGTTTTTTGGGGAAATGAATGCCATCTGGTAAGTCAGTCCTAGATGAACAGGTTGATTTTAAATTGCTAAATGCCATACCAATGCAGAGTGATCGATAGTAGATTTTTGTGTGGTAATGAAACATTTTCTTTTAGAATAACATTCGTCGAAGGACTTCACATAACCCCTGACATTCCAGTGTTGTGGTTTCTGGTAGAGCATGTGGTACCCCTCCCGTACCCTCCACCCCCATATTTTGGTAGTTCATGGCAGCTGGAAGAAGTGGGCGTAACTTTTTGAAAATAAAGATACCCTTTAGGCTGTTTTTTAAAGATTCCTGTGAGATTCCTGTGAGACTTCGTATCTCAGATAATTGATGGTAAATTCCATTGGGTTATTTTCAGGCCAAACTATGGGGATTTACAAAACAAGTTTCATCTCCGAGAAGTGAAAACTAATTTGATGATATTCTATTAGACCCACCAATCCCTGAGGAATTGTCTCAAGTTCCCCCTCTTTCATGAAGCTTTTGAGGATTATTTCTTTCATCTCTTTTCTTGCTGACCTTATTTCCTATGTCACAATGTATGGTGACAACAGTCAGTGTGCATACGGTATACTTACTGGTATATGGCACCCTACCTCTTGACGTTTGCTCATTTTAAATATGGCATCTTATTATTGCTTATATCTGTTAGCGTTTTCTGTAATTCTCTTTTCCCTAGAGAGATGATAAGCTCCCTCTGGCCGTATGATAAATTTATCTTCTATATCTTGCAAGGTGCTGAAGATACGGTTGGCTCTCAGCATGTCTTGTGAAATGGAAGTGTGTATAGACTGGAAGGTTTTTTGTTTTTTTCTTTTTCTCCCACACTTTATAGAGCATTTATTTGTCCCTCCAACACTCTATTTGTTTTCCATCAGCAACAGAAAATATTTTGTTTAGAGACATTTTGCGTAAAACCATGTGATAAATAGATCTCAGGAAACTGTATTTGTAGACCATAGGAAACTCTTAGCTTTTGGTGGCCCTTTGCCTATCACTGTGCTTCTTAAAAGCATTGTGTCTGAATCACCCATGTGTCCCAGTTCATTTTGCCCCTTCATCTACTGTTCTTCCTCCTGTTTTTATTTAAGACTATAAAGTTACTTTAGTGTAACTGCTGCTGTCACCTTTGCCCTTAGCTAATCAAATAGTTTACCTTGAGGGAAGCATTTATCTCCCACTTTCATTATTATTATTTTTGTAGCTGTAAAGATATATATTTTATGTCTGCAGAAGGCTGTAATGGTGAAACGAGGTATTGATCTGCTGTATTTAGCAATTTCTTTCCACCTTGCCATCAATAGCATGTCAGCATCTGTCTGTACCGTGGTTGACCTCACAAATAGCTCTTTATGCTCCCATTGGATTCAAATGATACAGTATGCTGAAAACTAAATCAATGAATGATTATAAAGTTTTTAGTATTATTTCATGACCTGGAGGCAACTGGTGCTCCTTGCACTGAGCAGCTCAGTGTACAATGAATGTGGTAAAATGAGTGTGTCTGGCTTTTTTTCCGCTACGAGGAGGAAAGCAGGGCACTTCCTGGGGTTAGCTCATACTTCTAAGCTGATGATCTCAAAGCACTTCAGTGAGGCCTCCGCCTTATGAAATCAGTCCTAGAGAAGAGGAGTTCCTCTGTGGAGCTGTGTTCTCCGCCCTCCACCACCATGGGCACGTAGCAGTGTTTCTAAAATTATTTGAACAGTAAGCATATAGCCTTTGGATTTCATTTACCAAAGAAAGATGAAATTAGATACTGTGTTGTCATATCGCTGAGGGTCAGATTAAAAAGTCTAATGTTGGGACGCCTGGGTGGCTCAGTCGGTGAAGCGACTGCCTTTGGCTCAGATCATGATCCCAGGGTCTTGGGATGGAGCAGGGAGTTTGCTTCTCCCTCTCCGCCCTGCTTGTGTTCTCTCTCACTATCTCTGTCTCTGTCTCCCTCACTCTCAAATAAATAAATAAATAAATAAAATCTTAAAAAAAAAAAAAAGTCTAATGTTGGGAGAGAAAAGAACCTTTGTCTCCGTCTAATGGGACTATCTGGAACAGCTACCAGGATATAGCTGTTGAGGCCACATTCCCAATCCCAACTCCGACCACGGAAATTCTCATCTCCACTGAGCTGTGGAACAGTTGAAATAGCAAGAGTGACTGACTTGACTGAAATAAAATTTGGACCGAATTTTGCAAGTTTTTTTTTTTTTAATTCTTGCTGAATATATTTGTGGGCGAATCTTTTAGGAAGTGAACTTTTGGATATATGGAAAGGTGGGGGAGGGTGATAGTGAGTGAATGGGGGAAAGTTGATCTCTTGAAGATATGAGGCAAATGTATTTCTCTCCAAGAAAACACCTTCCTGGTGGCATTCCCGTTGTGCATCAGCCCAGGAGAAAGTTTGATAAGGAGTACGGAGGAATTCATGCATCGGGGCATTCCTCAGACATTTATTGAGTATGTACTATGTCCTGGGTTGGAGAGATTGGATATGAAGGCTAGCTCTTCCTTTTGAATGTTCATGAAAAATGGTCTTGCTCAGCTCAGTCTAACTCAAAGTGAATGTGCCTACCTGCCTTATCTTATTCCTACCAGCTGCCATTCTCTATCCCTCCCTCCTCCCCTAGACCACCCCAGCTCCAAGGTATTTTGAAGAGGAGAAATGAAGGATGGGTTTTATGACCACAGGTTGATAGCCAACCAACCTCTCCTTCTATTTGTCATCTGCTTGAAAGGATAAAGTGGGGACCCCTTCATGCAAAGTCATAGAGCAGGAAGGCCTGAGGAGGGAATTCTGACTAGCTCCTGGAATCTGAGGTTGACAAGAAACAGATTTAGGCCCCACACCCTCTTTTTCCTACAGTATAGATCTTACCGATATTTTAATAATTTGAGCATTAAACTTAACCATGGGAAGTTTTTCTTGGGATCTGCCTCTCCTAAATTCGTGGTTTACTTTTGTTCCTCCTTATGCATCGGTGACTAATTGATTAGCTAACCTGTTTTCGAAGGTATTTAAATTTCTGTTCTGTATTATCCTGTAGGAATATGAGTGCCATCAGTGGACTCTGGGGTGTCTGAAGGAGGCTCTCTTTTATTTGTCCTGTATCAGTTCACATTAAGCTTTGAGGTTTGCAACTAACTCAGTCTAACATAAAAGGATTTGGGGAAGAAGTTCCTCTATCTGAATTCAGTCTTCTTGATTTTGTGCCCCAAATATGCCTGAGTATGAAGTAAGGAATTTTCCTCCTGGAATTCTCCCTCAGGAAAGAGAAGTCATTTCATATTCACATTCTTATCAAGTCTCTTATGCTGCAGAATGCTCACTTTATTTTGAACAGTGTTACTCAAGTAGTTGTCCCAATAGTATGTAAATAAGTATTTGCAGTGTGTGATACTTCTCTTGGTCAGAACTACGTGAGTAATCCGGGCTTATACACCATAATTTCTGGTTTTGCTGGAGAATAGAGGTTGATATGTGCTCATACATTTCTTAAAATAACTTGTTTGGTTTTCTGAATCTCTATGTTAGAAACTAGCTGTGTTCTCGTTGCTACAGCATAGGGCAATTGGTTGACCTCAGTCTGTACAGGCTTTAATGATGGGGTGTTTTGGCTTTGTTCCTTGTAGTTGGTAGGTTATCTCCTCTCCCCAGGCTTATTTAAGGCAGGGCGGGCGATAGTGATCAGGGCTTAAAGAGTGATGTTAGTGCTGTAGTTGGTGTAGACCTCACACCTTTATATAAGGTTCATTTTCAAGTTCATTCCACTAAAGGCTGTCTCTGATGAGGGCCACTTATGGCTCTATTTGTGGATAGAAATCCT
>ML093282.1:0-17962 GCA_003697995.1 Taxidea taxus jeffersonii | reverse complement strand
TATTATGTGCCAGGCCCTGTCCTACGGTATGGAATCTAGCCATGAACTGAGCAGGCAGCACCTGTCTAAATGGAGCTCAGATGCTCTAGGGAGAGACAGAAAATAAAAAAGGAAATAAATATCTACTTTTGGTGGTTCCAAATGCCATGAAGAAAAATAAAGCAGAATATGAGGGTAAGAGTCCTTTGGGTTGTCAGGGAAGAGCTCTCAGCACAGGATTCTTTCCAGCAGATAGAACTGACTGAGGGAAGAAGCGAGAGAGTGCTGGGAAGATGTGGGGAGGGTCTTCCAGAAGAAGGAAGGCAGCTTCTCTCTCCTGCTCCTCATCCAGTTGGTCACCAAGTCCTGGCCTCTGTCTTAATGTCTTTCCTTCTTTCATCTCTTCATCTTCACGCCAGCCCTGTGTTCAGTCCTTAGGCCCTCACTTAGCCTGCTGTTTCCCTTCCATCCAGTTCTTTCTTGCCCTCTTGAAAGGTATGAAGCAGCTATGTCACTGCACTGTTTAGAATTTCTCAGAGATTTGCTCCTGGCTGCATGTTAAAATTCAGACCCCTGGGCTTGCCAGATGAGGTTCCTCCTGTTTCAGTCTCATTTATGATCTGTGGCACCGACCCCTGCCCCAGCCCTTTTACCTCCGCCACCTCACACCTGATCCTCCCGTTGTGAGACGGTGCTGCCTCCCTGGAGACACCAGCCTTTGTGCCTTTACAGATGCCCTTCTCTCCCCGACCCCTTTTCCCATCTCACTGGCACCTGGGAAAGGAGAAACTGCAAGCATTTCCTCCAGCGCCACCTCCTCTGAGACTTCTCTGATTCCCCAGTCCTCGGTGTTTTATACACTTGTTAGCTCTTACCTCACCACACCGGTTTATCTGTTTGCTTGACTAGTTGGTGAGCGCCTTGAAGACAAGCACTGGGTTTCTATTCATCTGTTGTAGTTTTAGTACCTGGCCTGGTGTCCGGAAAAAAAAAAAAAGGATACTCAGTAAACTGTCACCTCTTGTAGAGTAATCTGCAGAGATATTTAGAGACACATTTATCATGGAGTTTAACCATAATGAGAGCAGGCATAGGCCTTTGGAAGAGCTCATCAGTCAAAGTATGCCATTATTTTTATTTATTTATTTAAAGAAATATATATATATTTTTAAAGATTTTATTTATTTATTTGACAGAGATCACAAATAGGCAGAGAGGCAGGCAGAGAGAGGGGGAAGCAGTCTCCCCGCTGAGCAGAGAGCCTGATGCGGGGCTCGATCCCAGGACCCTGAGATCATGACCTGAGCAGAAGGCAGAGGCTTTAACCCACTGAGCCACCCAGGTGCCTCTAAAGAAATATTTTTAAAGAATTTATTTATTTATTTGACAGAGCGTGAGCAGGGGAATGGTCAGAGGGAGAGGGAGAATGTCAGGCAGACTCCGTGCTGAGTGTGGAGCCCGACAGGGGGGCTCAATCTCACAATCTTGAGATCAGGACCTGAGCTGAAATCAAGAGTCGGAAGCTTAACTGACTGAGCTATGCAGGTGCCCTTAGTGGGACTTCCTCCCCTAGGCCCGCCTTATGTAACCAACGTAGTTGTAAAAGGAAAAAGGAGGGTGGAATGCGAACACATTAGAAAATAGAAACAGCGTATCAACTTCCCAATAATTACAGTAATGCCAGGATGTAGTGTCTCCCAGCAAGTTAGTCTTGGATAGGCTTAGGTTGATGTGTCTTCTGTCAAGGAAGATAGTACTGGATTTAGTATTCCAGTTCAGTAAGTAAATTTTATAGTTTGTCTATCAATCCATTCATATTCGTATTTTCTAGATAATACTATATAGAGTTACCATAATTTTGTACACTTTTTTTTGTTAGAAGCATAGTGACACCATCGTCTGGGTGTGGTAACATCGTCTGGGTGTGGTAAGTTACTTAACAGTTCCTTACTGTTGACCATTTAGCTGATTTCATTTGTTTTTATTAGCACAAATCATGCTGTTTTTAACAGTTTGTTCAGCTATCCTGAGTGTTTTTAATGTATTTTTTTATGAATAAATTCCTAGAAAGAGAACGGTAAGGTCAAAAGATAGGAGTATTTTTTAAGGCCCTTTGATGCATATTGCCTTATTGCCTTTTGGAAAAGGTATATAAATCTTTGTCAAGATAAGTTGTAAAAAGTATCTGGTTTTATGGTGTGTTTCTTAGATTACCTGAAAGCGAATTTGGGATCTCACCGGGGTTTTTATTTATTATGGCTATTTTTTTTTTTAGAGGCGGGAGGTGCAGAGGGAGAAGAGAGAGAGAAAATCTTAAGCTGACACAGGGCTTGATCTTACCACCCTGAGGTCATGATGCTGGGGATTATATTTTATTATTTTTTAATTTTATTTTTAAGGTGTATTTATTTGAGAGAGAGAGAGAGAGAGATAGAGTAAGAGGGAGAGCGTGCACACAAGCAGAGGGAGGAGCAGAGGGAACGGGAGAGAAGCAGTCTCCTTGTTGAGCACAGAGCCTGACACTGGGCTTCATCTCATGACCCTGCGATCATGACCTGAGCCAAAATCAGATGCTTAACTGACTGAGCCATCCTGGCACCCTGACACTGGGGATTTTAAATTAGGAGGTGATCTCCAGGAACTAATGGCTACCAAGAGGAGAAGGAAGACAGTAAATAATAAAATCTCAAGTGTTGCCCTGAAATGGCAGTGCTATGGAGGCTTGCACGTACACTTGGGACCTGGGCACTTCTTGGATTCTGCAGCAGGAGGGTGGGGTGGGCTGGGCTGAAAAGGGCGTGGCCCTTTTTTACATTTATACATTTATACCTTTGGGTAAGATTTCTTTCAAATTGATGGTTTAAAACTTGAAAAGTTTGAAAGCTACTGATTAGCAGATCTCTTAGTTCACTAGTACTATTTTCAGGCTTGTGATTCAGAGTGGACCTTGTTTCTGCCTCTGCTGTTTTCTTGAGAAGTCAGTGTTTCTTGTTGCCTTTAAAAAAAAAAAAAGATTTGTTTACTTATTTGAGAAAGAGAGTGCAAGCACAGCAGAAGGAGGGGCAGAGGGAGAGGGCAAGAAGGAATCCACAAGCAGACCCTGAGATCATGACCTGCGCCCAAACCGAGTCTGTAGACCACCTACCCCACTGAGCCACCCAGGAGCCCCTCATTGTTGCCTTCTTAAAGGCACCGTGCTGCTAGCCCAAAGCAGGGGGGAGTGACCTCCTGAGCTAGGCATCTCTGTCATCCCTGCTGCACCTTACAGCTCTCTCGTTACCTGCTTGGGGTCTGTGTGGTTAAGGCCGTGTGGTGTCAAATCACTTTCCAGTTCCAGTGCCACTGTAGGAACTGTGAAGTATCTGTTTTAGGCTAGGCAGAGATTCGGGCACCTTAAGGGCAGCCACTTCTTATCTTGCTTTTATTAGTATTGGTGTCAACATGCTCTACAATGTGATGACCTGCTCTCCTTTCTGATAAAAAGAAAATGACCTGCCTGGCATGGATGGAGAGAGAGGTGCCCGAGGCAGATTACATTGTCCTTTCTCATAATAACAGCAGGTTAAAACACACAAGCGCGCGCATGCGCACGCACACACACACATGCACACAGGCCAGTAGATTGCTGTTTATCCATGGAAATCTTTGACGTTTTTGGCTCATGAAATGTGCTGGGTCCAGAGGAAGGAATGAATGAGTAAGGAGAAAAAGGAGTCTAGCTTCTTAACAGAGATTTGTAGACACGAAGGGACTTAAATCGTGACCCTGGAACAGTCTGTTGGCAGAGCCTTAAGACCTGAAACTCTAGAGGGAGCTCCTTTTTCATTCTGTGTTTTATTCTAACCTACATTGATTTAGAGCCAAGATCTCGAACATGGCTTGGTTGACTTCTCTAGAGGTGAACTAAATATAGGGCTACCTGTAGAGTTTATAGTCTCTGAGAAGATGCCAGTGTGGAAAAATTAGAAAGATAATTACCCACTCCCCAGTGAAGCTGGATTTTCTTCTCAGTTAAATGTATTTACTTACATGCTTTTGAGGCAGAGTCTGAGAATTCTTAGAAAAAGTCATAGCTATTTTGAGATACTTGGTGTAATGTAAGCCTTTTTTTCGACGATAATTGTGTGGTTTCACCTGTCATCTTGAAATATAAATTATATAGAGATTACATGAAAAGAAAGTTATATGTGACACTTCTGGTGCCTCAGAAAAAGGTTTCAGTTTGTCTCATGTCTGTCATGGCAGCACTCTTTGAGTCATTATAAAGTACATTATATAAGGATTTCCTCTATAATTAAAAATTTTTCTTTTGAAGATTTTATTTATTTGACAGACTAAGAACTTGCAGGGGGATGGCAGGCAGAGGGAGAGGGAGCAGCAGACTCCCTGCTGAGCAGGGAGCCTGTTGTGGGGCTCGATCCCAGGACCGTGGGATCATGACCTGAGCCGAAGGCAGCTGCTTAACCGACTGAGCCACCCAGGTGCCCCTCCTCTACAATTTTAAATCGTAAAATGTAACTTCCTTTAGCCGGAATAAAAGAGTTTTATGTTAATGGAAGACTGATGGACACATGGGTAGAAAACCCCTAACAATAGTGGAAATAAACCAACAAAAGCAATACTTAAGCCACATCATATAAAACACAGTCATTCTACAAATTGAAACTATTTTTTGGGAATTTGTTTAACTCCATCCTTTGAATCAACTCATGTCAAACCATTTTTCGAAAAGTGTACAGAATGGCAAAAGACATTTAAAGAGCATTTCTTGTTGTGGTATTACCAGGTCATATCTAACAGGGAAATTCCTTGCCAGACCTCTATCTCCTCCCCCTGAAGATGTGAACTTTTGCACTTGTTAACATAATTTGCAAGTGGTAAAAAGGGTGGATGAGACTGTAACGTCGGTTTCTGGATTTCTGGTCTATTATTTAGGCTTCTTATGAGTAAGAGAATCAGTCTCTTATTTTTTTAAAGGAAGTAATCTGTATTCCTAACACCATCCGTTCTGTTCTGCAATGTTATGAACCTTGGTGCAAAATTCGAGAGGAATAGACATTCTGTGGCAATGTAGGAACTCTTTAATATTTCCAGAATGACCGTTCTCTTCTCCCAGAATAGAAGGGTATAATGTTCACTTGACTGCAAATCCCAAATGTCTACCGTTCAAGTTGGGCAGCCATTATCGCATTAGAGTGGATGTACATTAAAGTATTTCATGCATTTGCTCAGTATGAGTTTGAAAAACCCTACTACATGTAACAATTCCCATTTATTTATTTAAGGATTTAATTTATTTGTCAGAGAGAGCACAAGCAGGGGGAGCAGCAGACTCCCCGCTGAACAGGGAGCCTGATGAAGGGCCCAGGACCCGGGGATCATGACCTGAGCGGAAGGCAGACTCTTTTTTTTTTTTTTTAACTTTATTTAAGCTTTATTTAAACATATAATGTAACCCCACCCCCCTCTCCCAACCCCTCTTCCCCCCACCACCCTCAGTTTGTTTTATGACATTAAGAGTCTCTTTTGGTTTTTCTCCCTCCCGATCCCATCTTCTTTCATTTTTACTTTTCCTACCACCTTAACTCCCACCCCCGTTGCATCTCCACTTCCTCATATCAGGGAGATCATGTGGTAGTTGTCTTTCTCCAGTTGACTTATTTCGCTAAGCATAATACGCTCTAGTTCCATCCATGTCATCGCAAATGGTAAGATTTCATTTCTTTTGATGGCTGCATAGTATTCCATCGTATATATATACCACATCTTCTTTATCCATTCATCTGTTGATGGACATCTAGGTTCTTTCCATAACTTGGCTATTGTGGACATTGCTGCTATAAACATTCGGGTACACGTGCCCCTTTGGATCCCTACGTTTGTATCTTTAGGATAAATACCCAGTAGTGCAATTGCTGGGTCATAAGGTAGCTCTATTTTCAATTTTTTGAGGAACCTCCATGCTGTTTTCCAGAGTGGTTGCACCAGCTTGCATTCCCACCAACAGTGTAGGAGGGTTCCCCTTTCTCCACATCCTCGCCAGCATCTGTCATTTCCTGACTTGTTCATTTTAGCCATTCTGACTGGTGTGAGGTGGTATCTCATTGTGGTTTTGATTTGTATTTCCCTGATGCCCAGTGATGTGGAGCACTTTTTCATGTGTCTGTTGGCCATCTGGATGTCTTCTTTGCAGAAATGTCTGTTCATGTCCTCTGCCCATTTCTTGATTGGATTATTTGTTCTTTGGGTGTTGAGTTTGCTAAGCTCTTTGTAGATTTTGGATACTAGCCCTTTATCTGATATGTCGTTTGCAAATATCTTTTCCCACTCTGTCAGTTGTCTTTTGGTTTTGTTGACTGTTTCCTTTGCTGTGCAAAAGCTTTTGATCTTGATGAAGTCCCAATAGTTCATTTTTTCCCTTGCTTCCCTTGCCTTTGGCGTTGTTCCTAGGAAGAAGTTGCTGCGGCTGAGGTCGAAGAGGTTGCTGCCTGTGTTCTCCTCAAGGATTTTGATGGATTCCTTTCTCACGTTGAGGTCCTTCATCCATTTTGAGTCTATTTTCGTGTGTGGTGTAAGGAAATGGTCCAATTTCATTTTTCTGCATGTGGCTGTCCAATTTTCCCAACACCATTTGTTGAAGAGGCTGTCTTTTTTCCATTGGATGTTCTTTCCTGCTTTGTCGAAGATTAGTTGACCATAGAGTTGAGGGTCTATTTCTGGGCTCTCTATTCTGTTCCATTGATCTATGTGTCTGTTTTTGTGCCAGTACCATACTGTCTTAATGATGACAGCTTTGTAGTAGAGCTTGAAGTCGGGAATTGTGATGCCACCAACTTTGGTTTTCTTTTTCAATATTCCTTTGGCTATTCGAGGTCTTTTCTGGTTCCATATAAATTTTAGGATTATTTGTTCCATTTCTTTGAAAAAATTGGATGGAATTTTGATAGGCATTGCATTAAATGTGTAGATAGCTTTAGGTAGCATAGACATTTTCACAATATTTATTCTTCCAATCCATGAGCATGGAACATTTTTCCATTTCTTTGTGTCTTCCTCAATTTCTTTCATGAGTACTTTATAGTTCTCTGAGTATAGATTCTTTGCCTCTTTCGTTAGGTTTATTCCTAGGTATCTTATGGTTTTGGGTGCAATTGTAAATGGGATTGACTCCTTAATTTCTCTTTCTTCTGTCTTGTTGTTGGTGTAAAGAAATGCAACTGATTTCTGTGCATTGATTTTATATCCTGACACTTTACTGAATTCCTGTACAAGCTCTAGCAGTTTTGGAGTGGAGCCTTTTGGGTTTTCCACATATAGTATCATATCATCTGCAAAGAGCGATAGTTTGACTTCTTCTTTGCCGATTTGGATGCCTTTAATTTCTTTTTGTTGTCTGATTGCTGAGGCTAGGACTTCTAGTACTATGTTGAATAGCAGTGGTGATAGTGGACATCCCTGCCGTGTTCCTGACCTTAACGGAAAAGCTCTCAGTTTTTCTCCATTGAGAATGATACTTGCCGTGGGTTTTTCATAGATGGCTTTGATAATATTGAGGTATGTGCCTTCTATCCCTACACTTTGAAGAGTTTTGATTAGGAAGGGATGTTGCACTTTATCAAATGCTTTTTCAGCATCTATTGAGAGTATCATATGGTTCTTGTTCTTTCTTTTGTTAATGTACTGTATCACATTGATTGATTTGCGGATGTTGAACCAACCCTGCTGCCCTGGAATAAATCCCACTTGGTCGTGGTGAATAATCCTTTTAATGTACTGTTGGATCCTATTGGCTAGTATTTTGGTGAGAATTTTCGCATCTGTGTTCATCAAGGATATTGGTCTGTATTCTCTTTTTTGATGGGATCCTTGTCTGGTTTGGGGATCAAGGTGATGCTGGCCTCATAAAATGAGTTTGGAAGTTTTCCTTCCATTTCTATTTTTTGGAACAGTTTCAGGAGAATAGGAGTTAATTCTTCTTTAAATGTTTGGTAGAATTCCCCTGGGAAGCCATCTGGCCCTGGACATTTGTTTGTTTGGAGATTTTTGATGACTGTTTCAATCTCCTTACTGGTTATGGGCCTATTCAGGTTTTCTATTTCTTCCTGGTTCAGTTTTGGCAGTTTATATGTCTCTAGGAAAGCATCCATTTCTTCCAGATTGTCGAATTTGTTGGCATAGAGTTGTTCATAATATGTTCTTATGATTGTTTGTATTTCTTTGGTGTTGGTTGTGATCTCTCCTCTTTCATTCATGATTTTATTTATTTGGGTCCTTTCTCTTTTCTTTTGGATAAGTCTGGCCAGGGGTTTATCAATCTTATTAATTCTTTCAAAGAACCAGCTCCTAGTTTCATTGATTTGTTCTATTGTTTTTTTGGTTTCTATTTCATTGATTTCTGCTTTGATCTTTATTATTTCTCTTCTCCTGCTGGGTTTAGGCTTTCTTTGTTGTTCTCTCTCGAGTTCCTTGAGGTGTAGGGTTAGGTTGTGTATTTGAGACCTTTCCTGTTTCTTGAGATAGGCTTGTATCGCTATATATTTTCCTCTCAGGACTGCCTTTGCTGTGTCCCACAGATTTTGGACCGTTGTGTTTTCATTATCATTTGTTTCCATGGTTTTTTTCAATTCTTCTTTAATTTCCTGGTTGACCCATTCATTTTTTAGAAGGATGCTGTTGAGCCTCCATGTATTTGTGCTCTTTCCACATTTCCTCTTGTGATTGAGTTCTAGCTTCAGAGCATTGTGGTCTGAAAATATGCAGGGAATGATCCCAATCTTTTGATACCTGTTGAGACCTGATTTATGACCCAGGATGTGATCTATTCTGGAGAATGTTCCATGGGCACTAGAGAAGAACGTGTATTCTGTTGCTTTGGGGTAGAATGTTCTGAATATATCTGTGATGTCCATCTCGTCCAGTGTGTCATTTAAGACCTTTATTTCCTTGTTGATCTTTTGTTTGGATGATCTGTCCATTTCAGTGAGGGGTGTGTTAAAGTCTCCAACTATTATTGTATTCTTGTCAATGTGTTTCTTTGATTTTGTTATTAATTGGTTTATATAGTTGGCTGCTCCCATGTTAGGGGCATAGATATTTAAAATTGTTAGATCTTCTTGTTGGACAGACCCTTTGAGTATGATGAAGTGTCCTTCCTCATCTCTTATTATAGTCTTTGGCTTAAAATCTAATTGATCTGATATAAGGATTGCCACCCCAGCTTTCTTCTGATGTCCATTAGCATGGTAAATTGTTTTCCACCCCCTCACTTTCAATCTGGAGGTGTCTTCAGGTCTAAGATGAGTTTCTTGTAGGCAGCATATTGATGGGTTTTGTTTTTTTATCCATTCTGAAACCCTGTGTCTTTTGATTGGGGCATTTAGCCCATTTACATTCAGGGTAACTATTGAGAGATATGAATTTAGTGCCATTGTATTGCCTGTATGGTGATTGTTACTGTATAATGTCTCTGTTCCTTTCTGGTAATACTTTTAGGGTCTCTCTTTGCTTAGAGGACACCTTTCAATATTTCCTGTAGAGCTGGTTTGGTGTTTACAAACTCTTTCAGTTTTTGTTTGTCCTGGAAGCTTTTAATCTCTCCTTCTATTTTCAATGATAACCTAGCTGGATAAAGTATTCTTGGCTGCATGTTTTTCTCGTTTAGTGCTCTGAATATATCATGCCAGTTCTTTCTGGCCTGCCAGGTCTCTGTGGATAAGTCTCCTGCCAATCTAATATTTTTACCATTGTACGTTACAGACTTCTTGTCCCGTGCTGCTTTCAGGATTTTCTCTTTGTCGCTAAGACTTGTAAATTTTACTATTAGATGGCGGGGTGTGGGTCGATTCCTATTGAGTTTGAGAGGTATTCTCTGGGCTTCCTGGATTTTGATGCTTGTTCCCCTTGCTATATTAGGGAAATTCTCTACAATAATCCTCTCCAGTATACCTTCTGCTCCTATTTCTCTTTCTTCTTCTTCTGGAATCCCAATTATTCTAATGTTGTTTCGTCTTATGGCATCACTTATCTCTCGAATTCTCCCCTCGTGGTCCAGTAGTTGTTTGTCTCTCTTTTGGTCAGCTTCTTTATTCTCTGCCATTTGGTCTTCTATATCACTAATTCTGTCTTCTGCCTCATTTATCCTAGCAGTAAGAGCCTCCATTTTTGATTGCACCTCATTAATAGCTTTTTTTATTTCAACTTGATTAGACTTTATTTCTTTTATTTCTCCAGAAAGGGTTTTTATTTCTCCTGACAGGGTTTCTCTAATATCTTCCATGCCTTTTTCGAGCCCGGCTAGAACCTTGAGAATCGTCATCCTGAATTCCAGATCTGACATATTACCAATGTCTGTATTGATTAGGTTCCTAGCCTTCTGTCCTGTCTCCTGCTCTTTTTTTTGTGGTGAGTTTTTCCGCCTTGTCATTTTGTCCAGATAAGAATCCGCTGTTCTCCTTGTTAAGTGAACTTGGTCTTGGCTGTATTTCTTTGATCTTCTGGGGGAGGGGCCTGTTGTAGTGATTCTCAGGTGTCTTTGCCCGAGGCGGAGTTGCACCGCCCTTACCAGGGGCCGGGCTAAGTAATCCTCTCAGGTTTGCTTTCAGGAGCTTTTGTTCCCTTAACGCGCTTTCTGTAGAGTTCTGGAGGACGGGAATGACAATGGCGGCCTCCCCATCTCCCGTTCAGAGGAGCCGAGAGCTAGGGGCCCCAGTCTTCAGTGCGCCTTCAGAGAAAAGCCTTTAATCCCTCCAGTCTCCCTAGCCCACGTTTGCGCCGGAGACCGCGCGCGCCCGCCCGCAGACACTGCGCGCCCGCACACACCGCGGGCCCGCAGACACCGCGCGCGCCCGCAGACCGCGCTCAGAGAAAATCGTGCCTAAGCAGTCCCGTCTCACTGGCTTCTGGGAGTGCTCCGAGCTCACCCAGCCTGTGACCCAGCGTCTCTGTCTCTGGCAGAGTCCCACCTGGAGTCTCCGAACCCCGTAGATCCCTGAGCTCTCCCGGGTCGGAGTCTCCCCGGATCTTGTGGGGACCCCTCGCACAGAGCACCGGCCCGTGCCCCAGAGCACCGGTCTGTGTCACAGAGCACCGGTCCGTGTCACAGACCACTAGGAAACCTCGGCTCTGTCTCCGCAGCCGACTTCCCCGCTCTAATACCTGTGAGCTCTGCGACACTCAGACACCCCCGATCCTTCTGTGACCCCGTGGGACCTGAGTCCACGTTGTCCCCGTGAGGTCTTCACCCCAGTTTAGCCTCTGGAGTGATGTCCCTCCGTGGAGCCGACTTTTAAAAGTTCTGATTTTGTGCTCCGCCGCTTGCCGGGAGCCGGCCCCTCCCCCTGGGGCCTGTCTTCCCGTCGCGTTGGATTCACTTCTCCGCTGGTCCTACCTTTCAGAAAGTGGTCGATTTTCTGTTCCTAGAATTGTTGTTTTTCTTCTCTTCGATCTCCTGTTGGATTTGTAGGTGTTCGGAATGGTTTGATAGGCTATCTAGCTGATCTCCTGCTGGCTGATGTCGTCTCAGCCTCCTACTTCTCCGCCATCTTGACTCCTCCCCCCTGGAAGGCAGACTCTTAATTGACTGAGCCACCCAGGCGCTCCCAGCAATTCCCATTTAACAGTGGGTTAACCATGACTTTTCTCACATGATGAGCTGCCTGGAAGAAGAAAGTTCTTTTGGAGCCGTGGCTTAAATCATTATAATCACTGGACATGGGCACTTTCTGGTTTGCTGCTCTGCTGTCCTTACCATGCAGACTTTTTGGCCATTGGCTAGTGATCACGAGGTGTTTTTTTTTTTTTAATTTTTTAAAATTTTTATTTATTTATTTGACAGAGAGAGATCACAAGTAGGCAGAGAGGCAAGCACAGAGAGAGGAAGCGAAGCAGGCTCCCCGCTGAGCAGAGAGCCCGATGTGGGGCTCGATCCCACGACCCTGGGATCATGACCTGAGCTGAAGGCAGAGGCTTAAACCCTCTGAGCCACCCAGGCGCCCCAACGAGGTGGTTGTAATAGTGCCGAACATGGTGTCCTCATGTAGCTGTGTTCAAGGCAGGAAGAAGAGGTGGGAAGATGCAATATCAGGATTGATAAGAGAAGTATATATTTGGTCATTTCTCATATATATTTGGTCTTCATCCCATATTCTTGGCTCACAGCTCCCCACATCCTTGGGATTTCCTAAGTGGTGAGCCTGATCAAGGTGGTTTTTTTTTTTTGGAATGTTAATTAAGGTGACCTTTAGAAAGCACCTAAGGTGGGCCTGAGCTTAAGGTTAAGAGGGTTGGAACTTGCAGTCCCATTGTCCAGTACTAGCCTGGGAGGGGGGCAGCAGAAGGGTGTTAGAAATGAAGTTTGGTTAGTAGTGGCCAATACTTGATCATTAATGCCTGGGTAAGGAAGCCCCCATGACCCTCCCCTCATTCAGAGAGCTTTGGGTTGGGGAACACAAGAGGATTTGGGGCAAGTGGTGCACCCGGAGGGAGTGTGGAAGCTCCAAGGCCCTTTCCCTCTACTTTGCCCTCTGGGTCTCTCCCATCAGGCTGTTCCTGAGTTATATCCTTTTATAATAGGCCTCTAATCTAGTAGGTAAACTGTTTCTGGGTTCTCTAAGCCACGCTAGCAAATTAATTGAACCTGAGGTGGAGGTCATGGGGACCTCCGATTTATAGCCAGTTGGTCAGAAGCACAGGTAACAGCCTGGGCTTGTGACTGGTGCCTGAAGCCCAGGGTGGGTGTGGAAACCTCCAGTCTATAGTGGGTTGGTCAGAGACACACACCAAGCAGTAATAACTTGGGCTTGTGATTGGCATCTGAAGTGGGGAGCAGGCAGTCTTGGAGGATTGGACCCTTAACCTGTGCGATCTGAAGTGCTTTGTAGGTAGACAATGTCAGAATTGAGATGAATTCTCAGGCACCCTGTTGGTGTCCAGAAAATTCCTTGGTGCTGTGTAGGATTCCCTCCTGCCCCAGGAACTGGTATCAGAACCAAAATAGGAGATAAGAGAGAGTTTTATATTAGGAGACTCTTTCCCACAGGCTTCCTAGTGGACTTCTCATTATGTCCTGTTAGCCACGTCTGGATTACCTAGTCATTCCTGGTTTCACGAAAGCCTAGGAATCTAGAATCTGGCAAAGGGGAATGAGATTTCTGTGTGTCATAGGCTGAATGTTTGTGTCCCTTCACATTTGTGTGTTGAGTCTTAACCCCCAGTGTGATGATGTATTTGGAGGTGGGGTTTGGGGGAGGCAATTAGGGTTAGATGGGGTCCTGAGGATGGGGCTCTCAAGATGGGATTAGTGCCCTTAAGAGATGTCACAATGCTCACGCGGTCTTTCTCTCTCTTTCCCTCTCTCCATCCTTGCCCTCCCTCCTTGGCCCGTGGCAGTCTTGTGAGCATGCAGTGAGATGGGGCTGCCTCAGAATGAAACTTACCTTGTCAGTGCTGATGGATTTCCCCGCTTCCACAACTCTGAGAAATAAGTTCTGTTACGCCATCCAGGCTGTGGTGTGTTTTTATGACATCTGAGCTAAGAAGCCTTACCTGGCTTTGAAGGGCTCATGATCCATTCCTTGGAATTATGCCCATTGCCTCCCTGTTCATAGGGACAGAGAAGAAAGAGGGGGTAAGCAGGCAGCCAGTGATTTCTGCCACATTCACTTAACATATGACTGGAAAAAGGGGACTTTTATCTTTCGTTCCAGAATGGCCAAGGAATGTGGCCTTTGTTTACCATATAATACAACCTTTTGACACAAATACTTATAAAACCAGAATTAGAACTTGGATTCATTCATGCAACACATTTAATTAACACTTCCAGTGTTCCAGGTTGTTGCTCGAAGCTGGGGACGTTGCACTGAATTAGATGGGTGGTCCCTGATCTCACAGGGCTTATAGACAAGTTGGACAGAGAGATTAGGAAGGAGATCCTTGCAAAACAGTGGCATGCAGAGTGGCATAGAGTGGGGGTAACACCGTTTGCTATGTGGGGAGTGGACGTCAGCTAACACTCATGAGGGGGGTCAGGGAAGGCCTCCTGGAGGAGGTCCCATCCTCTCCCGTGTCCTAAAGCAGGACTCCATTCATGCATCGACAACCCTCTTTTTTTTTTTTTTTTTAAGATTTTATTTATTCATTAGTTAGAGAGCGAGCACAGGCAGACAGAGGTAGGCAGAGGCAGAGGGGGAAGCAGGCTCCCTGCCGAGCAAGGAGCCCGATGTGGGACTCGATCCCAGGACGCTGGGATCATGACCTGAGCCGAAGGCAGCCGCTTAACCAACTGAGCCCCCAGGCGTCCCGACAACCCTCTTTTTGTGCAAATATTCTCGAAAAAAAATCAAGGCAAAACCAGGTGTGCTGTTCATGGGGAAGCTTGCAGTTAGGGAATTCCACGGACTTCCTGGAGTGTAATTGAAGGAGCAGCTCAGGACACAGCACAGCACGGTGTAAACAGCATTGTCTTCGAAGCCAGCCGGCCAGAAGTTTCTGCCTCTAACTGGCAGTGTAAGAAACAGGCTTATTCCAAGGCTCCGTCTCTGATTTCATAAAATGGAGGGAAATGATACCTCTCTGTGCGGACACCATAGTAGAGGCAGCCAGCGCTGGTGGTGGCAAGTGCACTTTCTCTCACCACACCTGTTGCTCCTGGGAAACGAATCTTATTACCTCCATTTTAGGTGAAGAACGCGGGGACGGGAAGGTTAAATAATGCACTTGGAGGTCTGCAGCTGGTAGCCGGTGAAGCTGGGTTTGAACCCTGGCCATCTGGTTCCTGAGTCTGCTGAATGGGAGAAAAAGTCAGTTGGATTCCTGTGTACCCCGCTATAGTGGGATAAACCCAGTCAGACTCCTGGTTTAGTCTCCTCGAAACACTCTGCCCCCCATGGAAAGTTTCTGCCTGTACCCAAGTCAGTATGGATTCCTTTGTGGAAACCTTGGGATCATCCACTCTGTTCCCATCTATCTTTAGCCAGGTACCAGTCTCTCAGCCTGAGAGCAGCCCTGACATCTCACCCCTCCTCATTCCTACCGCCTCCGCAGATCATCTTAAAACACCTCCTTCCAGCAAAATTGCAACAGCCTCCCCACTGGTTTTCCCGCCACTCTTCTCCCTTCTCCCCCAGCCTCTGCTCTGTTTGCCAATCCAGCTTCTGCTCAGCTAACAAAATGGTTTTTCTCCTTACTGGACTGGTCTTAATTCATTGTGGGTCTTAGTTAAATGTATTCCCGTTGCCCGTAGCAGGTGTCCTTTTATTTCCAGGCCACTATCTAACTTACCCTTCCCCTTCCACCTCTGCCCTGCCTTTCCTCCCCTTTCTAGGTTCCTCTGTTTACTTTTTATTTTGTCAGGGATACCCCCTTCAACTTCAACTTCAATTTCACTTGGTCCCTCCAACCCTCTGTCCTCCTCTGTGCCCCCCCAGTTCATCTGGGGGCAAGTCTAGCTCCTCCTTGAGATCTAGCTCTGAAGTTTCCACCTCTGCAAATCCTTTCTAACATTATTCTCTTTATGCTTTATCGTCTTGGTATACTTGGTTTATCCCTTTGGTGGCGAGTCCCTGTAGTGTTTCTGCAGAGCACAGTGCAGTATTGGAAGGGCTATTGTGATATGTGTCTTTAATTTTTCATGATGGACACATCTTACTGCTTTCTGCATGTGGGAGATTCGTATGTGGGCGTGCGTGCACACACCCCCCCAACTCACACCGATGTGTGTGTATGTTGGGTGCTCATTGTTATCCCACCTTTGGAGCCTTTATTTTGCCTGCATGGTCCCCTCTAGGGAAACATATTGGTACTGCCCAACTGATGTTATGAGGAAAGAATGTGTATTCAGTGATGTCTGTAGAGTTTGCATGTACTTTTTCTGACGATTTTTTCACCACATTAATAACATGCTAGAAATCACATGTTACAGAGGGATTAGAATGGGAAATAACAACTCTCACCTTTATTCCTCCTTAGCTTCCCCACTTAGAGATGACCAGTCTTTCTTTTTTCAAGTATACAATTCATTTTTTTTTTAAAGACTTATTCACCAGGTTGGGGGGCCATCACCACTGAAATCTAGTTTTAGAACATTCTTATCTCTTAAAAAACTCCCTCCTACTCCATCAGCTGTAACTCCCCATTCACTCCTCTCAACCAACACTGCCAGCCTTAAGTGACTGTGAATCTACTTTCTTTGTTTATAGATTTGCCTATTAGAGGCATTTTATATAAATGTAATCATTTAATAAGTGGCCCCTTAAAACTGGCTTCTTTCACTTAGCCTGGTCTAAATGTTTTCAGGGTTCATCCATGTTGTAGAATGTATAAATACTTTTAATGGCTAAGTAATATTCCATGGCATGGATATACCACAGTTTATCCACTGGAGGACTGGTTGTTCCACTTTATGGCTATTCTGGATGATGGTGCTGTAAACATTTGTGAATGAGTCACTTTATAGAGACATGTTTTCATTTCTCTTGGCCATATATATAGGAGTGGGATTGCTGAGTCATGTGGTAACTGTATGTATGTTTGTTTGTTTATTTTTGAGAGAATGGAGAGAGAGCATCCTAAGCAGATTCCCCACTGAGCGTGGAGTCAGATGTGGGGCTTGATCTCACGACCTTGAGATCATGACCTGAGCTGAAACCAAGAGTCGGATGCTCAACCGACTGAGCCACCCGGGCGTCCCTGTATGTTTAACTTTTTGAGGAACTGCTAGACTGTTTTCCAGGGCAACTGTACTATATTACATCCCCACTAGTCATGTGAAAAGTGTTCCAGTTTCTTCACATTCTTGCCAGCACTTGTTCTTGTCTACCTTTTTACTGCTCTCATTTAATTCTCCTTGTTCTATGAGCTAGCCAAAGAAAAATATTCTCTTATTTTATGGATGAAAACTTCAAGTCGACCAACAGAGGGATGAGATGCCTAGTATGTGTGTGAGTAGAGGGAGAGAAGAGGCACGAGTAGTTCAAAACAAGAGATCACCCAGAAATAATTAAAAATTAAAAGGTTTTTCAATCAGATATTTAGATCTTTGTCAGAGATTGTATCTCCCTCCCCACCTTTTTGTTAAAATCAGTGTGATTGTGGTTTCTTTGCTTGCATTTTTTAAAAAACTGAGGTCTAATTCACATAACATTGAAATTAACCATTTTATGAAATGATAGCTCTTGCTCGTGGCCATTTGTAATAGTTACATATAAAAATATTTCATCTTTAAAATCTTTAAAAATATTTGCCTATGTTTAGAAATTCTTTTTTTGTTGTTTATAAAAAAAAGAGGGAGAAATAAAAATTGGCTCTCAAGAGAGCTCTTGTAGATATACCGAATGAGTAAGAATATGAGGACCAGAGGGCAAACCAAAAGTCACTTGTTTTGAAGTAATTAAGATAATTGGGTTGCCTTTCTCCCATCCTGGAGATAGTCTTTTCAAAATTAGAAAGATCTGCCTGCCTTTTATTCTGACATGAATATTTAGCAGTGTCATCTCTAACCTTAGGATCACACGGTAAATGTTAACAAGAAACACCAGAACTTGTGTTTTTCCTGTCTTATTGTTTTTCTACAGGAATGGTGACAGCTAAAATGGCTTTATGACATTGTGCCTACAAATGCGAATGTTACATGTGTAGCTACCTGGGTAGGGGGAGAGTGTATTTTTTTAAGAGCTGGACATACTGACTGGATGTCATCAGTTACATCTGTTTTGTAATCCTGAAGAATTTTACATATCCTTTGACAAAAATTGCAAATAAGGATTTTACAATAAATTCTATTTCCCATGTTATGTTTCTGCGAAGTGAATGGAATACATTCTGAAAATATGAAACTTCTCATGTACACACAGGTAGGAGCAGTGCTTTATACAATATTTTCAGGTTTTGTTGTGCTTATTTCTACTCATTGTAGTGCAGGTTTTTGTTTGTTGTTTGTTTTTTTGGTGAAGAAACATGCACATTTCACTTTAGGTTTTTTTTTTTT